>JAWPHD010008082.1:0-119700 GCA_037043455.1 Cyrtodaria siliqua
CAAAAAGCAATTATAGAAACAAACAACAATTATACAGATGACTAAAAGGCAAGCCACGACATCACAAACATAAAATGGTTGACACTAGGGCTACCGTCTTGGAACGGTTAGAGGCAAAAAGGGCCGTTGGGGTTTAAACAAGGTTCTAGGGTGCACCAAACCTCACTTTTACCCTATTGTCATCCCAATAAAACGAGACAGTGTAAGTAAAGATATCCCCGTCAGGTTATAGTCTCTAACAATCAATGATTAATAGGAAATATAAGGTATAACACATAAATGATCATGTATATATGAATATAAAAACCAAAAGCCTGGAAAGCCATAAAGTAAGTACTCAATGACTTGGGTGACTTGATGAAAGATGAGCAATACATGCACATTTAAACATCTGAATATACACGTCTTTTTAATGTTTAAAAGGGAAGTCAAATAAATGAGTGAAGACCTCTGTTCAACGCAACGAAATGCAAATCTGATATCGTAAAAACGAGTATATTACTATTGCATTATTTGCTTCATGCATATTTCTTTTAAAAACCTAAACGGCATCATGTTTAATAGGTTCGTTAGGTGATTAGATCTGTTTTCCAGTCAGTTTCAATAACCTGACATTTAATAGTTTATCCTCAAGAGGTTAGACTTCCGCACAGACCTTATTGAGATGAATAACTAGGTATTAACTGATAGAAATGTAATTCACCATGAGCTCTTTAGTGGTGTATTCCAGTGAAATTTATCTTCACAATTATGCACGCTAACATATCGCATGAATTTTTTTTTTCTTTAATCTTAAATTTTGTCTTGTCGTGCCCTTAACGGTTTATACTCTTGTTGCTCCGGCTTTTTCCAAGTCAATGAGTTCTTGCTTTGTGGCTTTATCTACGGAAAAATGGATGTACGGACACCATTGAGTGCTGTGATTTCTATATCTGCATTATCTTTATTTTCTATATCTACAGATATTTTCTTTATCTACACAAATCTACATATACTTTGCATATATTTTCTATATCTACCTATCTACACAGTATTGCTTTATCTTTCAGGATTTAGATAAGCGGATCTACTGTACCATTGCGTTTGGGTGCTATGATTTCTATACGACCATTTTTCTCATTTTTATTTTAACGTTCAAGCCATCGAGGTACCTACTTACTTTAATTTCCTTCATTTTGATTTTTTCAAAAGCGCAGCCTTAAGTGAGAGGGTGCTATCGATGGATGCCCACTCGGACACGTGATTTTTGTCGGGATCTCCAAATTCTTCCCATAATGTGGTCATCCGCGACATGAAGAGTGACTTGTATAAACTGCGGACATTGTGTCGTAGTCGATGTAAATGAATATAGTTGATAAAGTGTATCCCTTTTAAGCACAATAGTACAGCATTCCATCCACTGGCAATGCTCGATGAATTTTGTAATAAAAAGAAAATTATTTGAACCTCACAGTAAAATGTCTTACTGTCCACATCAAAGTTATATTTTTTTTAAATGTTTACTGAATACAGCGACCACTCAAATTATGGAAATGTGTGTTTTTCTTATCACAAGCTATATATACCAAAACAAATTAACGTCCTTTATCCTTAAAACATAATTTCCTCTAATAGTAGATAGCAGAATAGATAAGGAATCCCTTGAAAAAAAGTATTATTATCTGAGAAAATGCCAAGTAAAACAAAAGTCATGTACATGGCTCGGCTATAGTGTCAGTATTTACTTGAGGTCTGTCTTACACCGCTGACAAGGACAAAGTCATCTTAAATCTTAAATGACAAGTTAACAAATACATATATTGTACAATATGCATTGTAGGCAACCATTTTATTTTGTTCTTCCTGAACGCTCATAAATAAATAATGAAAAGAAATACCTTGGATTAACAAACACAAACAAGAGAGTAAAGTAGCAGACTCGATTTTATGGAGAATAGATATAATAATCGAACAGAAAAATCACAAACACACACAGAAACAAAGAACAAAATTAAAGATGAATGAAATGCCAAATAAGACATCACAAACACAAAAGGGTTGACAATAGGGCTACCGCCTTGGAACGGAAAGTTAGGGTTAAGTTCACGAGAAGTAATATAAAGTGCAATACCTCTCACGCCCACTAGCACCGGTATAAGCCAAAATAATGGGCGTGATGCTGATTGAAAGACAAGTAAGTAATAACACTACGTATCTGTCGTCGGGGCGACGTTTTACAAACGTCACACAGTACTTTATAAACACTGGCGTGAATGTCAATTAATACAGAAAAAGGGGTCCCTTGGACTAACACAAACAAGAGAGTAAAAAAGCGATAAAACTTCTCCCCCTGCTTGCAATCAGAACTGTGATTCATTCAAAGCTTTGGAGATCACTGAGTCCGATATTTGCAGATATCGGTGGTACATTCTCAAGTACTTTTGTTTTCATCACTTGTATGTTGAATAGGTGGTTCCAATACTCCGGCCTTTAAAAGGTTCTGAGTATTGTTTAATCATCCTCTGGATATGTTGCCTGCTTTTTAATTTAGTATTTTGACTGTTACCTGTGATACACAGGCTTTATAACCTCTGCTCCCAACTAAAGTCCATTTTGTTTATTTCGCCCATTTTCTCATTTAGGGCAAAACGTTTTGTTAGAAATTGGGACCATGGAATGGTGTGTAAATACCTTATTGAAGGTTCCATGTTATCCGTCACATGCATGTCATCTTCGGGATAGCTCGCATTTCTGTATTATTGACAGTTTAAATATTGAGTTCTGCTCATCCCGGGGCAAGAGGGCGTGAACGGTAACAAGCACTTTTCACTACCGTTCACAATCAGTCTCAATCAAACCGAGACTGAAATACCTTTTGTAATTATCATGTTCGACGATTTCCAAATTTCTCATTTCATACTTTTTTTTTGTTAAATTCTTTAAGTGTATTGTTTGGCGGGATGTTGCTTTTATTGTTAGAGATTTCCTTGATAGGATGTACGTTTATTTACTCTGTCTTGCCGAATTGGGCTCTGAAGACAAGATAATAGCGCAATCTAAACACCTAAATCGATTTAAGCTAACAAGTAGGCTGTGTTGCCTACTGAACGTTCCACGTCAGTAACCTTGTCTTCACCACTATTTGTGTCATGTATTGTCCCGCTCTTTGAAAAGTTAACAATAAAATCGAGTCTGCCACTTATCTCTCTTGTTTGTATTTGTTGCTTCCAAGGGATCACCTTTTCAGTATTTATTGTGTTGTTATTCGGAATAACATATTATTTTTAAGAAGCTGCTCGGTCGCAATCCATATACGGATGTTGGTATGTTCTTCACATTGCTAATTATAACAATATATCTAACATATGTGTTGTGACTGCTTCAAACTGTACATTCCACATGATATCAATTGAACCAGAAAGTACATCCTTATACTGTAATCATCAGATGTGAAGCATTGCCGTCTACTTAAATCATGAACAAGAAGGTAACGTGTAATATTGACGGCCATTAACGGTTTGTTCTCTTGTTGCTTTGGCTTCTACCAAGTCAGCGAGTACTTGCTTTTTAAAGGGATGTAATTTGATGATTTTTGATAATCGAAAGCTGCTACCTATGCAATCGTTGTTGTGTTTTTCTGTGTGTTTTTTCTTCGAAAGCAACGTATAGAGAATATTGTCTTGGGCGAATTGAGGTAATGTTTGTAGATTGTATGTGTACCAAAAATGCATGTTTTAAGAAAAAGGGGATAACTGCCTTGTGTACTGAACTTTTCAAACAAATATTTTGTTTGGACTATTGGTGATGGTCGATCTAATTAAACTAGATACATCATTTATTATTTCTTGTTTTGCTGTCTATATAATAAGGAAAAGACGGAAAGTAAAATGGTACTTTTTATTTTTGCTAAGTATATTTTGATTTGACCCCGTCCTTTTATATCATCATGAGATATAATCCTATCACGAGCTTGTAGATGTGCACGCTGACACCTGACGCTGACCATGATGATTTAGAACTGCTCATCAAGCGGTAGGATTAAAAACTTACTTAACAATTAATAAACTGAAGTTTTTTAGAGCGCTTTCTACAGTAGACAATTGCGCTTTCCTACTTCAACGGTGAGTTGAACTAAAATGTTCTTTTTCGGTATAGTAAAATAAATATTGTATTCATTAGAAGATGTGTATCAAACATATTTATATAGTCGGAATTAACATGTAAAATATCTATCTGTAACCAATACAATCTTAATAGAATATGCAACTATTCTTTATATACAAGGTTAGATAATACAATTTCGAGTTAAACGGTAAAAAAAAGCTATATAAGCGCAAAAAGGAGCACCATCCAACATAGACACATACTGACATGGATTTCAATTCACATCATTTGATCTGGACTAGTCGTTTAACCCGTTTCTGAACGAATATTTGAGTTTTGCACGTTGACCTGTATTCACAGAGGTATTTATTATCGACCTTCACCATTTATACAGAAAGAATTAAGTTTAGCAAGTAAATAACATGGTAAATCCTATTAAGCAGATTAAAGGCTATGTGCTTCAGCCGCCATTAAAATATAATTAACATAATTAACAAGTATATGCAGGACATTATTTTTAAACGATATCCGCGAAAAAAGCAGCAACTTGTTTTAATGTACCTTCTTTACAGAAATTATAATTTCGTTCTTATTTCAATATAAAGGGAGATAATTTTAAAATTTAAAACTTTGGTTCGTAATTATATTATTATGACAAGGTTAATGTCAATTATTTTTGCGTTTTTTATCACTCGAAACCCAGAATAGTTGTTTAATAAAGTTTAACCCTGTTCGTGATAATGTTCTTATCTTTAATGTGAAAAATGTTGTTTTATATAAATGGGAGATAACTCTGATACTTACTTTGAATCGCACATAAAAAGTGAAAAACAAGAACACCTTATGACATGCCAAGTTATCAAATGCTTCACATTATAAAATAAACATTCAGTTTCGTTAAGCTAAATATACAAAAGACCGTGCTAAACTTATTTCTTTCAGTTTATAATATAGATTTAGAAGGCAAGCCTGAAAAGGTTTATAAATATGTGTAAACAGCGCAACTAAGGTAACATTTCTTTAAGAAATACATTGCAATCATAAAATATATAAATCTTTGGAAAGGAAATACATTACGTTTAAGATGAGAAATCTATACACAAGACGTATCTGCACTCTCAATCTGATGAAGACAAAGCGGACGGTTGACTTTTGGGACTGTTAAATCAGCAACGAACACAGAAATCCAATCTTTTTAACAAGTCCCTCGACTCAACGCCGGAAGTTGTCTATAATTGTGCCTTATACGATGACGCACACAACGTCTCAAAGGTATACGTTACTGCTCTCTTTAGCGGCACTTAAAGGTCCACATTTGAATCACAATTAGTCATCTGTCGTTGTTACACTCAAAGTGCTATTTACGAGATAGGAATCAAATTGTCTTTTTATTAACTACGGTCTCGAGTTTAGCCTGGCGAGAATTTCTTTATGTACATTATTCCGTTTTATTGGGATGACAATAGGGTAAGTGTGAGTTTTGTTGCACCCTAGAACCTGGTTTAAACCCCAAGGTTTCAAGTCGGTAGCAATATTGTCAATCATTTTGTGTTTGTGATGTCACATGCCTTTCTTCTTATTAACACTATAAAAAAATATAAAAAGATCGGACAGGGATAGTAGCATTCAAGGACGACAGTCAACAACAAAACACAGAAACAAACACGCAAACAGACAAACAAGAAGGCAAAAGTAATAATAAAAGCAAACGACATCACAAACATAAAAGGATTGACAATAGGGCTACCGCCTTGGAACGGACAGTGGCAAAGTAGGCCACTGGGGGGTTAAACCGGTTCTAGGGTGCACCAAACCTCACACTAACCCTACTGTCATCCCATTAAAACAGGACAGTGTAAATAAAGAAATCCCCGCCATGATCTAATCTCTAACCAACAAGGTAGCATCAATAGGCAATATAAGTAAAACACAAATATGCTCGTGTAAATATAATACAAAAAAAAACAACAATAGCCTAGAAAGCCACATGAAGGTACTCAATGACTTGGCAGAAGCCAAGTATAACTGTTGTTTGGTTTATTGTCTTTTTGACTTTGTCCTTTGAAAGCTACATTTCTTGTTCGAATTTTACAATAATGATGAATATAAAACGGTTTAATCACAACCTAATGCAGGTTCATTTTATATTCATTAATTATATGTGTTGAATACAAACATATTAATATATGTGTTTCCATATATATAATTTTATTATATATATTCTTCACTTTGGGTGGACCGTGATTATAACAGGATGGCCATGAGTGGTTGGGACTAACTCAGGAAAGAATCAATGTCAGTGACTGCATTTACATAAGTTTAATGCAACTTTTAAATTATGATCAATTTAAGACGCCGGTTCATAAACCAAACAATCGTATACAATCATCGTTACACATTACACAACTTGTTTAACATACTGGTGAACCATTCTCATTTAGTATTGTTATCATGTAAATGTATGCTAGTCGTATAATACTATACATATCAGAATTTAGGCAAGTATTACCTCTTAACGTTAAACACATGCATCTAACATAAAGCGTCATCATATAATTTAACATCCGATTCGATATTCCATCTTACGTTATATTAAATTTAGAGTATTATTACTATCTCCCACATAGTTAATTTATATATACTGAAACGCAAAAGAAACGCAACTCGGGAATTTCCCCTATATATTTTATATACTGCACATTTAATTCCACATAATATTCCAAATAAATCCCAAGATGTTTTGTAAAATAAAAATTTCAGTTAATGAGAGAAAGGAAACAACTGTGATTGTGTAGACGTTTTAATCACACTATACCTTGTAACAAGAAATTCATAAATGTTTAAGTTCCTCTTTGAAAAACTGAGCCAGTTCAGTACTGTATTTAACGTAAAGAGTTTGCAAAATGTTGCATCCTAAGTTTGCTAACATGCTTGAGCCAAACCCGTAATCTGTCAATAATGAAACTTTGAAGGAATACTATTTGCTGTATTATGTGTTGTTTTAGTATTGCTGTATTATGTGTTGTTTTAGTATTACTTTCCGAAAGGAAAGGTCTTACGTAGCCATGTACCATTCCATTAACAGCAGCATATTGTACATACAATATATAGAGGAAATTGCAGAGATGCGTTTCTTTTGCGTTTCAGTATATATATTATCTGCTTACTCAAACGTAATAGTTACATGACCTTGAACAATTGCCTGACTAAGTTTTTGTGAAGAAAAAAATGAGTATTTAACCGCTATAATGATTTCAGTGTGACTTTACCTTTATATTTTAGTATGGTTATGTCGATGTTGTCATGATAATTATATATTGAAAGTTTGATGAAGAAACATTAGGAAATGAGAAAGTTATAGCCAACCGTAAGATGTGGTGAAGAAAAAAATGAGTATTTAATATAGATATAAAAATCGAACAGGAAACGTTCGGCAGTCAACCACAAACACAAACATACACAGAAACAAAGAACAACTTTAAAGATGAATTAAAGGCCAACTAATACATCACTAACACAACAGGGTTGACAATAGGGCTACCGCCTTCCAATATGGCCTTCAGTGTGACCTTGACCTTTATATTTAGTATGTCATGTCGATGTTGTCATAATGAGTATATTTGAAAGTTTGATGATGAAATATCAAGAAATGACAAAGTTATAGCCAAGTTAAGTTTTATATAATGACCTTCAGTGTGACCTTAAACTTTATATATTCATAAGTTCATGTCAATGTTGTCATGATGAGTATACATTGAACGTTTGATGAAGAAATATCAAGAAATGAGAATGCTATAGCCAACTTTACGTTTTCGTGAAGAAAGAAATGAGTATTTAACCCATATCATGACCTTCAGTGTGACCTTGACATTTATAATTTAGTATGGTCATGTCGATGTTGTCCTGATGAGTAAATATTGAATGTTTGATGAAGAAATATCAGGAAATGAGAAAGCTATAGTGAACGTTAAATTTTCGTGAAGAAAAGAATGAGTATTTAACACATATGACCTTCAGTGTGACCTTGACCTTTATATTTTAGTATGGTCATGTCGATGTTGTCATGATGAGTATGTATTGAAAGTTTGATGAAGAAATATCAAGAAATTAGAAAGTTATAGCCAACGTTAAGTTTTCGTGACGGACGGACGGACGACAAAGTGACCTTATGTATCGCACTTTTCTTCGAAAAGTCGACAAAAAAACAGAAACGATTTTACATACCTCAATAGCCTGTGTAATAATGTTCATCTCACCAACTGCTTCGAATATTCGTCCAATCGACTGTTGATATTTCCCCACCTGAAATCTGACAACAATGATCATTTTCTACAAAACCCAAGCTCCAAACCGGTTGTCATGCCCGTTCTCCGCGTACTGGCCATGGGTACAGACGAACTTAGATAACTGACACGGAACGACCCTTACATAATTCTACCAATTTAGAAAGAACAAAAATATCCTAACTAACAGTTTACATGCAATAATGCGAGTATGAACTTTATTTACAACCCTCAGCTGTTTTGTCTTAAATCTTTAGTAAAGCGTTACAATGCCCGTGTGTCTCGTAAAACCGTGCAAACGGTGAACGTATTTCGAAAGAACGATATGTAAAAACATGGCATAAACAACGTATCACTTAGTCAAGGGTAGGAACGTACGTTACGGACACCTGCAATTCTGATAGCACGTACACGTGCCAACGCTCGATCCGGTGAGTAAAACCTTATTTTTTTCTATGAATTCAATGATATTTGTAAAATTGAACTAGCGCAGAGAAAGAAGCCTGCTCTCAATTATATGTAAACGCATGTGACTTTCCAAAAGCATTTACGGTTAAGTCCTGACAACGCGGCAAAGTCAATTTGAATTCTGATAGTGCGTACACACAAACACTTGACATTTGAAAACTTGTTAAATTTGGTCTTATTTCCACTTTTCTAAGTAAAAAGAAGCTAAGCCGGAGATTTGTTACTCCATGCCGTTTTAGATATGCAATGTTCCATGTCATTATTGCCTTGTTTGAAGACGTTAAGGGGGAAAATTAGACATGATAGCGCGTACAAAGTCAGAATTTCAGAGATAGCACGTACACACAATAGCAAATCGCATTTAAACTGATAGAACGTACACACAAACCCATAAAAGCAGAAAATGGGGTAAACGTTAGTAAGTTCGTTAATTTAATGTTAATTTAATGCAAATAATTAGTTGATATAAAATGGAATGTTTATATTTTTAGATATTCACCATGAGAAGAAAAAAATCCAACCTAACTTTAAACAGAAACAAAGAACGAGAAAAGAGAGAATTGAGGAATTCCATTAATAACAATTTAAGAACAATTCCAGTGAAAAATCTTATTCTGGCCAGCAGTACATTATTTACATGTCCTGGAATCTCAACGAAACTTCATAAGTCACCAAACGATTCACTGAAGTCGGGTAAACGAAGACATAGTGCAAATTTAACCCCAACACAATCTCCAGTCACCAAGCGGTTGGCTTTCGAGACGGAAGCACTTGAAGGTATTTGTAAAATGCAAAGTTTATTTGAAAGAAAAATTGTTCATTGTTAAAAAATGTATCAAAAGAGGTTATGACCTTATCATTTTGCAACGTACTGCATGCTTGGTGGTGGACCCTTTTACAGTTCGCCAGTATGCTTTCCTCTTTAATTGTACGATGACCGGACAGGCTGTGGACCCTATGATGACGCCTATCTAAAGCCCATTGGGACGGTTTGATGTTTGTCTATGATCTTTCTTGTCGTGCCCTTAATGGTTTATTTTCTTGTTGCTCTGGCTTCTGCCAAGTCATTGAGTACCTTCATTGTGGCATTCTAGGCTATTGTTTTTTTTTGTATTATATTTACACGATCATATTTGTGTTTTACTTATATTGCCTATTGATGCTGCCTTGCTGGTTAGAGATTAGATCATGGCGGGGATGTCTTTATTTACACTGTCCTGTTTTAATGGGATGACCAAAGTGTGAGGTTTGGTGCACCCTAGAACCAGTTTAAAGCCCCAGTGGAAATATTTGATAGGTATACAAGTGGAACAGGAGATGTAGCATTCACAGAACACAGTCATTCAAAGAACACGCAGGAACGCAAACAACAATACAAGGAAAATAGATACAAATACATTATAGACATAAAAGCGTTGACATATTACGTGGTCCGAGTATAAATTGTCATACCCTATCCAACCCCTTCTCCAAGAAGCGAAAACGGGATTGGCTGGGGTATGAAATAAAATCTTAATTTCGGCTTAAAAAGTTTGAGTATTTTAAAATTAAAACATTTAATGGGCAATTTGAAACAGGTAATCACATTTGTTCAGTAAAAAATGGGTGTAAACATGTTGTATTGCCAAAATATCCATAATAAATTCCTGCTAATATAAGCTTTTCCATCGCTTAATGCAATTAAGGCTGGTCCACGTAATGAATATGGGTACCGCCTTGGAACGGTCAGTGGCAATGGGGGCACTGGGGGTTTAAACCAGGTACTAGCGAGCATCAACGATGATCATGTACATATGAATATATATAAATAACAAAAGCCTAGGAAACCACAAAGCAAGTACTCACTGACTTGACAGAAGCCCGGGCAGCAAGAGAATAAACCATAAAGGTATAACAAAACATCATTGAAGATAAAACTCTAACTTTACCGTCCTTTCTGGATTTAGATCAACGTCATCATAGGGTTCACAATCTGTCATGTACCACATCGCGCAATGAAAGCGGAAAGCATAGAGGCGAACAGTAGATGGATCGACCACTAAACATGGAAAGCTTATGATAGGGGCATAATCTCTTTTGATACACTTTTTAACAAGTTTAATACACTTCGAAATACCTTTAGTTGAAACTTGTTTATTTTACATGGATTGTAACGAAAGCTCTATGAACTTATTTGAATCACTCTCGATGTTAACCTGGGTAGAACCAGTACTAAGCAAATGCAGATAAAGTGACTTGCTCAGGAACACAACGCATATGGCAATAGCAGCGATCGAAGCCACGACTTTTCAATCATGGGTCCAACGCTCTACCACATGTTATTCTCCTGTTGAACAGCGCTCCACATGTTATTCTCTTGTTGCTCTGGCTTCTGCCAAGTCAATGAGTACCTTCTTTGTGACTTTCTAGGCTATTGTTTGTTTTGTGTTTATATATACACAAACATCTTTGTGTTTTATTTATATTGCATATTAATGCTGCATTGTTGGTTAGAGAATAGTTCATAGCGGGTATGTCTTTATTTATACTGTGATGACAGTAGGGTAAGTGTGAGGTTTGCTGAACCCTAGAACCTGGTTTAAACCACCAGCGGCCTGTTTGCCAAGGCGGTAACCCTTTTGTCAACCCTTTGTTTGTTTGTGACGTCATATGCATTTATTCCTTATTAACATTGCCATTCATGTTTGTCGTATTGCGTGTGTTTTACTGTGTTCTGTGCAAACTGCTTTTCCTATTCGTCTTTTATACTTATTTCTGCTGAACTTTTAAAGGAGAAAATGTATCATATTAAATTATTTTACTATTTGTTTAGTACTGTTAACCTTATAATGTCGATTACAATGTGTACGTATTGACAGTAATTGCTTTATGCATTTTCTAAAGATGCCATGATGTTTAGTGCACTACAGTCAAATCAATGTTCTTAACAATCCCGTGATATGTCCATCTCTACGATTCAATCTGTCATTACCAAAACGTCAGACTGTTTGATAGATTTTATTGAAATGAACAACTTGGAATCAACTAGATCTTAATTATCCGGAGTCCTTTGATGATTGTTAACAATGTTTTCCGACACGCACGGAAAAGGATGTTTCTTTGCATTTACATTTGAACAAATTGGAATATTAATTTTTGTTTTTGTTTGCGTTCGTTGATTCCATGTGACCCCGTATTCATTAACATGCATATTAGCGTTCGTGAAGTGCTGAGTTGCGAGTGAACAAATGTCGCCTGTTGTTAATAATCACTATTAATTACTGTTGATCGAGCCCATTCTTTGTAGTTTACCACGCACGGACGTATTAAATAATTGTTGCAAATTACTGTAGCATTAAAGAAAAAAACATTTGTTTCTGTTCTTACGATCTGATGACGAGTCATTGTAAATTCCAAGCAAAGTGAAAGTAAAAAAATATTCAACGCAGTCCATTTGAAAAAAAAAGCAATCCCATAGGTCCTAAATTTGAAAATGGTTCCAAACTGAAACGTTGAATTTTCTCGAAACTAAGAGAAGAATCATATTCACATCCAGAAACTCTTCTTAAAGAATGTTTGATATAAAGTCGAACTGGACATGTAACATTCACAGAATACAGTCAAACCGAAACCACACATTCAGAATACAGTTAACCCAAAACCACACATTCAGAATACATTCAATAAAAAAAAAAAACATTCAGAATACAGTCAATCGTAGGTCATACATAACCTACCTCCTTGTATATATTTGGTGAAGCTCATTTGATAACGCATTGGTCATAATAACTACAGTCCTCTGCGGAGCGCTCCCTGGCGGGGGTAGTTCATTGGATAACGCATTGGCCATAATAACTACAGTCCTCTGAGGAGCGCTCTCTGGCGAAGGTATGGAAATATCTGATGGAAATATTTATCCTTACCTCATCTCCATCTGAGGTTGCAGGCCTAATCTAATAAGATGTGTCACTTCATTTACAGTTCATTTCAATTCTATGTATTGTTTAGATGCTAGATGGATGGCGAATATATGTAAATGATGTAGGTATAAAATACTGCATATAATGACTTTTTAAGCATAAAACGTCGACCCGACTACAAATCAGTTTTGTTATTATTTAATGGTATTTTGGGATCATCAAGCCCATTCTGTATTGCTTTAAAGTGAAAAACCTCTCATGAACAGACTTAATAAAACCGAGTCTGCTACTTTTATCTCTTGTTTGTGTTTCTTGCTTCCAAGGGATCACCTTTTCAGTATTTATTACTAAACAATTATTGCAAATTGCTGTCGGAAATGTATTGCATTAAAGACATGTTTGTCTATCATATTACGCAAATATAACATTAAGAATATGTGACAAAAACACACGTCTATGTGCTTAGTTCTGACAAATACACGCGTTTTCCTTTTTTATTTCACGAGACAATAATCTTAGTCTGTTAAACTGCTTGTTGTGTCACATACTTGTCTTTTTCTTTTTTCAACATTGTAACCATTGATTGTTTTGAATACATGTTTTAGGGAACTGCTTTCTGTCAATGCCTACAGTTTCTGTTCCGACTTCAATTTGTCCAATCAACGTTCAATACAGGAGTAAATCGGCAGGAACACTATTGCCATTGCAATCGGACAAAGACGACATATAACATTTAAAAAAGACAAAATGGATAATTGTGTCTGAAGGTATTGATTTCCTTATTGTAAGAATCATAATTAGGAATATTCACCGTCGACTAAAACTGGCAAGCAAGCTTTTCCGTTTCATTGAATAGTCGATTAAGTCACTTACCCCAACAAGTGTAACCGCTTGATACGGAAATAAACTGATCATGTTTTCAGAAGACGTATCTGAATACACACTCGGACGACAATGCCGACAATTGATTACATGTAATGTTAATAGGAGACTGACGCTAGCGAGATGATGGCATATTCTGATGACAAGGCCCAAAATTGACTTCCGGTAATCGGAGACGGACAATTCCAATTCTCATAAATCCAATCATTTTAACAAATCCATCGATTCGACGAACTGAATGTAAACATGAGGCAAATAACATATGCCTCAATGGTATGAGTGGCTCTTTTGTTGTATAAGGGCATTTTAAGGCCGCATCAACATCAACTAGAACAAATAGTCAGTGTTCGTGTTAATAAGCTATCGTGTTATTTACGATATCAGGAAGCATCTATATTTGATATATTCTGATGCTATTTAGGGTCAAAGTAGATATTATAGATGTTATGTAAACTTGAATGAGATGCACAAATATCGACGTATTGCACAGGGCGCGCATTTTAACAAGAGTTTCTATAGATGATGTATGGAGTGCATTTTGATCCTGCAATGATGATAGCTGTGGTCCCCGTAAATAGTCAACGTTGGTTAGATAGCTGTAGATTATTAGATTAACGTTGTTTCATCATTTTTGTTTTGGTAGACGTGTTGCTTTTCGTTAAGCTCGTTGTAAATAGGCACGTTTTTGCATTATGATCGTTAAAATGGATGTATGTATTGGAATTACATGCCTTTTACAAAAGTGATCGTTAATTGTAAGCTGGTTTACATATCAAAATGGATATCTACAATCGTTCTGACAGTTACTTCCGTAATTAAAATTAAAAGAGACGACATTTTTTTAACACTTAAAACTCGATTCAGAATTGGGCGCCCTTCACCGACGAGCACTATAAATACTTACAGACTTAAACACGCATACAGTCTTTAATACAGTGAATTATGTCTACACGCATACAGTCTTTAATACAGTGAATTATGTCTATACGCATACATTCTTTAATACAGTGAATTATGTCTACACGCATACAGTCTTTAATACAGTGAATTATGTCTATACGCATACATTCTTTAATACAGTGAATTATGTCTACACGCATACAGTCTTTAATACAGTGAATTATGTCTACACGCATAAAGTCTTTAATACAGTGAATTATGTCTACACGCCTACAGTATTTAATACAGTGAATTATGTCTACACGCATACAGTGAATTATGTCTACACGCCTACAGTCTTTAATACAGTGAATTATGTCTACACGCATACAGTGTCTTTAATACAGTGAATTATATCTACCGTCGTCATTATCGAACATATTAATTTATTTGTAAACACAGTGCTGTGTGAGATCTGACAGGTCAGCTTGGCATAAATTGACATGTTGACGCAAATTGGATTTGGGATTATTATATCTTCTAATGGAGGTCCATTCCCAAGGTTGGACTACAGTATATCTATATATTTGTTTTTCTGTTTGTCAGTAAATTACACTATATTTGTTTTCTGTCAGTAAATATCAGCCGTTATGATGACCAAAGTATGTATCTGCATTGCTATTGACTGTGCAGTAGCCTAACAGTTAAACTTGGTATTCTGAGGTGCCCAGAGATCACACACAGTCATGTGTTTGGAGGTTGGGTTGGCGGGATGAGTGTGTGTTTCGTGTGGACAAGGTCAAGGGAAGGGCAAATGGACTACTCTAAGAAAAGTCGCTATTTATTGTTATCTTTTTTGAGTTCATTATGTAAGTCGGTCATCGTTGTTGTTGTCGATGATGTGTACATACCAGGTGCGGATCTAAGCGGCGGTGTCTTGTGCAGCATTACCTCTCTCTAACCCCTGCTGTAACTTAAAGTCTGACCAGTTGTATAAATAAAACTGACCTTGAAAATTTACAAATGACTTAATTTTCTGAAATCCTAAACTCTCCCCTGCATATATGGTCAATGCAAGGTACATGAGTGGTTTGGGTATTGATGAGAGCGTCGAGAACAGAGCCTATCATTCACTTTTTATGCTTTTTGGTCACTGTTTGACCCGAAGACATCATAGGTGTCACTGTTCATAGATATCTAACAGGTAGAGTGGTCCAGCTGGTTAACTCAATCGATAGAGCAACATACCGGTAATTCGAAGGTACCTGGTTCGAGCCCTGACTGAATATAGACTCCGAGAAACATGGAAATGATTATTAGTAGGGGGAATATGTCACAGTTCATAGATATCGAACGGCTGTCTAAAATTGTTTCTTGTTTTTATCTGACAAAACACAAAAATAATTTCTTAAACATTTAAGTTAGCAGCTCGATGTAATGTATCCGGCATCATTTTGATTTTAAAACCGGCTTTCATATAGTTCAAAGTCGTCAGTTTTTGATTATTCTACTATAGGTTTAAATATATTATTGGAGCAACATGCACAATTATTTTCTGAACTTTTTTAATAATTAATATGCATGGTTGCAAAATGCAAATTACGTAGAAAAACTAACGGGAATCCGCGAGTTTTACAATAATCAAGATTGCCATGTGTCCCTTTTAGTGGATTTTGTTTGTTTGATGGATCTTTAAAAAAATGCAACCAAACTTCACCTATGGCGTCAAAAATGTGTGTTTCACCATTACACATTTGCTCTAATGAATCAAGAGCATTCGCAACTAGATAAGACATTTGGTAATATAGTGGTTAATATCAATATTTTACGATTACCGTTATGTAACATTTATTAATTATGCAGTTCAATCCGGCTAAATGATATTTACATGTGAACTGTGTAACAATTTATTAAAGCACGATCATGTTTACTTTTAATGTTTTTTCAGTTTACTTCATCACTTTGTTTTGAAATAGAGTTCCAATTTGGATTTATGTTATTTTTCAGAGAGGTCCCAAATGTAAACCGAACTCTGTATCAGTTTTCATAGATGCCGACGACTGTATAACGTTCAGCCGTTTAAAATGCCATTATAACTGATGTAGGTTTGAGCTTTTTTGTTTTTTAATTATAATTTGCCATCGCACATTTCGTTATTCTTTAAATATTCTTTGTATTACTTTTTTTAGCATGCATGTTCAAACTTAGAGCTTTAGTAGCTCAGTGGATAAGGACCTGTCTTTAGAGCTGCAAACCTTACCCGCGTGGGTTTAGCCCCTGGCGGAGAGATGTCTGACGGGAAGCAGCATCTTGCATCTCATCTCCACCTGAAGTTGATGTCCCTATATATAAGTTAATATAACCGTTAATGATGTGTTAACAAAAGTAAAACCCCTTTCTGATGCACTTGACAAAAACCTGCAATTCGATTGGGTGACGCTCATAAATGTGCGACTATTAAATAGTGCATAACTCGTCATCTAACTATTAAATAGTGCATAACTCGTCACATAACTATTAAATAGTGCATAACTCGTCATATATTCAATCACGTTAATCACGTTAACCGTTAATAATTTGACGTCATTTGGCTTTAATTCAAAGCGTTTGTGAGTTAAACTGTCAAAAATACTAAAATGCGTTAGAAACAGGATAATCAATATTGAAATGTTGACTTTGTGACAGTGCATTATAGGTAGACAATATAATAGTCGTTTATTGGTCGCAAACTTTGTTTAATGGCGACATATCAGCGGAGCCGTTAGACACGATGTGCGATCATTCAACGACTGCCTCTCCTACCGCTTACCGTCGCAAAAGTCAAAATTTCAATACGGATTAACCCATTTCTAATGCTTGTATATATGTACCCTTTCCCTCACTCTGATGTGACTTAAAATAATACCAGAAAACAGTGATACAAAGTATAACAAGCCGCTCAGAACCGTTACATAAGAAAACAGTAAGGGGAATGAATACGATACAAATAAGCGAACAGTGTGTGGATGTTAGAATTGTTTTATTTGTAATTGTCAACAACCAAAACACATGTATCAAGAAAGATTTGAGCACTACATAATCTATTCATCACGAGACAAAATGAACATTTGAATTCTGGAATTTGTGTTGTATAATGTTATAATATGAATATGATAGACATCAGAAATAGTATGTGTAATGGATGACTAAATAGATTATTGTTTCATGATTAGAATGTGAGGAGTTGGTAAATTATCATAGTTATAAAGAAAAAGACAAAGTAATGATAATATAATAACAATTGGATTGAAATATTAGTGTCTGTGAAGGTAATCTCAGTTTTAGCAATGTACATTTACATTGGAAGAAAGGGGTTAATGTTAGATGTTTTTTATTATTGAAATCTGATCAGTAATTTATGAGAATAAGCAGCAGTGAAGCAGACCTATTCAAACTATTTGGAAGATGTCTCAGTTAAAGTTTTATCAACTCTGTTTAATGATTGAAGTGGTGTTGCTTATTTAAATATCAGACAAAACAAACAAGACAATTCAACTTTTTCCCGCTCACTCAACCTGTTCCTCTCGTTCTCCCATCGCTTCAATCAACTTGAAGTCTCTGCTCAACTTATATTCCTTTTATTTTGTTTATTAACTTACTGATTCCATTTTTTTCAGATTGCAAGAAGACAAGTACACCACTGTCCAGAGTCAATGATGATGTTTATGTTCTCTCAATTGTTAATTTAATAAACTATAAATCGGTTTCCACACAATTATTTTAGTGTTTATAATCCAGTCTTCATGAAATGTTAATACGTAGCAAGGCATGTGACATCTAAAACACAAACCGGTTGACAACAGGGCTACTACATCTGTCAGTGGCAACAAACCCACTGAAGTTTTAAAGCAGGTTCTAGGGTGCACCAAACCTCATTCTTATACTGTTTTCATTCCAGTAAAACGGGACACTTTAAATAAAGAAATACCTTATATTCTCTAATAAACATTATGCAACATTAAGAGGCAATATGAGTGTAACACATAGATGATCATGTTTATGTGAATAAAAGCCTTGAAAGCCACACATCAAGTCAAGTTAATACATTCGGAAGAGTAATGTCATACCTCTCTTTCTCAGAACGGCTACAGAACAATATGACCTGCTGACTAATGTAACTAAAAATAAGTATAAAGTAGAACAGGAAATAAAAGTCTTCAAACAACCTAGAATTTTAAATAATATCTACTATACACATGAGTTGCATTCTTCATTTTTACCTATATTTTGTAAGAGAGTATCAAAGCAGATTACCTCTGTGCTTACAAAGTAATCTCTCTAAATAATAAATTTCTTTATTTACACTGTCCTGTTTTAATGGGATGACAGTAGGGTAAGTGTGAGGTTTGGTGCACCCTAGAACAGGTTTAAACCCCCACTGGCCTACTTTGCCACTGACCGTTCAAAGGCGGTAGCCCTATTGTCAACCCTTTTATGTTTGTGATGTCGTTTGCTTTTATAATGGCTTTTGCCTTCTTGTTTGTCTGTTTGCATGTTTGTTTCTGTGTTTTGTGGTTGACTGTCCTCCTTGAATGCTACTTTCCCTGCCCGATGTTTTTATATTTCTCTAAATAATAAACACTCGTCTTATCTACAGTAAGATTGTTTTATGTTTGGCTTTTATGTGTGTATGACTCGTAAAACCGAGCCTGCGCCCTCAAAGAAACATATTAACTACATCTACCTTAAACAACGACTCAATAAAATTAATTAAAGCTGTTGTACGCAATGGCTTCAGTGATATCTATAATAGCGTTACATTTTGTTTTGAAACATTTTTGATTGTGCCATCAGTTTATAGAATAATGTATACTTGAATAAGTGCATGTGGGCTATTTTTTATAATTGTTTTGTCTATTACATTCTGTAAATAATTTCATAAAATTGATCATTCTTTTATACAAGGCATTTAAGAAAACCATGTTAATTGTTACAGTTTCGGATATATATAATCTGTATTTAAGTTTAAATATATTTATTTTACATCGATTGCGAAACAAGTTCTTGCAACTTAGTAATTAATCACTGCCAATGGCTTTATGGGTGGAAACCGCACTAAGCAATGTGGATTAATTATCTAAAAATATCCAAATTGTGCTATGCTCCGGCAGCTCATGTCATCACTGGTTTGATATTATACATGTAGATGAAAGTATTCGGTACTTTCGAAGTATAGATTGCCAACAGTGATTGATTTCGCTCAGTTCATTGAGAATCTTAGTATACATCTGTGTCGTAGAGAATATGCCGACTCGAACTCCTTTTCTACTTGGAAACGATTATTTCTTAAGATCATAGATACCCGTATTAGTTCTTTTTTATACAGCTAACCCTTCTTTATTTCCTCCGAGACCTATATTTGGGTTTCGTTATCCAAAATCGGAAATCCAAGAATGTAATAAACATTTGCTTTAGTGTCTGCTGATAATGTAAGTATTGTTTGACGCCTACATTGCATTTTATAAGAGTTTTATTTCTGGAACTAGGGAGCACTTATTCGTATACTCCAGTTCAATCTTCTGAGGATGATGTTGTTTCCATGCATATTACTTGGGGCACCACATTCAAGGCTGGGGTAGCCGAAAAGCAAAACAAACTTCCAACTATGTACTGAATTCCTAAAGTACACAAACAGCCTTGTAAATCCAATGTAAATGAATTAAGCAGTTTTAATATTTGTACAACATATATTTAGCGTTACTAACAAATAAACATGTATTGCTCAATGAGCAACATGTATATATTGATATTACTTTGTATTATATTATTTTCATGGAAATAAAAAGGTGAGAAAATACCTGATTGAAGGTTCCATGTTCACCATCATCACGGGTACTAAGCATTGACTCTAGCACATTTTGGAGATATATGAAAACGAGAGTCAATGACAATTTTTCGGTGCATATTCTTATTTATTTATGAAAGTCAGCTTTGCAGCTCTCTCCTTTTTCTAGTTCCTAAGAAGTTAATACTGATTAAGGTAGTCTTTTGTTTTGGTCCCTTCGTTAAACATGTTTTAAACAAAGGAGAGGAATTCTATTAGAGTTCGGCTTTCGTTCCAGTCCTATTAACAATTTACTGTTTCAATTTATATGTATAAAATGTTGAAATTAGACCGCTTAAACCAGATATATGTCTGTTCTACATTTTTGTCATGACTGGTTAGAATAGAGATTCAGAAATAATTTGACAAGCTTCCCCGACTGATTCCCCAACAATATGTAGGGTTGAAATGCGAATCTGAGGCTTCGTGGAACGTTTCAAGATATCTACAATTAGTTTGAATTACCGGAAAATATTACGCGGTATATTTATTTTGCTTTTTAGGCTGTACGTCATGTTTATTCAAAACTAAACGCATCACTTTGGCCAATATATATGCAGCCTAGCAACACTTTTCTCGACATTTTGATACATTTGTAAAGATGTAAGTGTTTTAAATAGAGTGATTTATTATTTCCTTTTCAGTTGTGTGACTAAATTGTTATAGGGGATAAACCTATGGCGTTTCAGAAATCGAGAACAAAACTGTTGTCAGCTCTTTAATCAAGAGTGTTCCTGCAGGATTTCAAAGAGTCCTAGCATGTTTACGGCATATATTAAAGATAACAAAGTAAAGGTCCATTTTGTGTAGGTAAACAAAATCACTCTCGCAATTGTTCGTGTTATAGATGGACACTTAATGAAACACATTGCTCCCCAGAGTATGTCTTACCTTTAACTAAAGCACAACTGATAAGTACAGGCGTTCACGATTGAGCATGGAATTACGTTGATATTGGCGCAATTCATCGCGAGCTCAACTCCGCTCCCTTCCTCACTGGCTGAATGTAAACATGAGTGTGAAAATAAATCTCGATTTGAATCCGGCGGAGATGTGCTTTAGGCATATAAACCAGCCAGCATTACAGTAGAATTGCTCGAGAGATATACCTTGAATATGCTATTTTGAAAGTAGTAAGTTCCATCACTGCTGGGGATGCCCGAAGTTATTTTCACAATCCACAGCATCTATATAATAGCGAACTCAGTGTTATGTTATGATATCGATTTTTGTCACGTGAGACCTGTAGGCGAGTGGGAGATGTCAACTAGTTTCAATGCACTGAGTACTTCCATTTTTTTGGACGACGTCATCGGTTGTTTTATGTCTGACGCGTCAAACATCCATTGACGAAATCGATTTAATTCCATGCTCAATCGGGACCGACTGTATAGAAATCGAACAGGAAATGCAGCTTTCACAGAACACAGTAAACCTAAAAACACACAAAACAACAAAAATGAATGGCAATTAATGTTAATAAGGAATAAAGGCATATGACGTCACAAACACAAAAAAAGGATTGACAATAGGGCTACCGCCTTGGAACGGTCAGTGGCAAAAAAGGCCTCTGGGGTTTAAACCAGGTTCTAGGGCGCATCATACCTCACATTTACCCTACTGTCATTCCAATAAAATGGAACAGTGTCAATAAAGAAATCTCCGCCATGAACTATTCTCTAACCAACAAGGCATCATTAATAGGCAATACAAGTAAAACACAAAGATGCTCGTGTATATATAAATACAAAAACGAATAGCATAGAAAGCCACAAAGAAGCCAGAGCAACACTAGTAAACCATTGAGGGCAGGACAAGACCAGATTGCAGACAAACATCAAAAGTGACCGTCCATTTGGGCTTTAGCTAGAAGTCATCATAGGGTCCTCAGCCTGTCCGGTCATCGCACAATTAAAGAGGAAGGCATAGTGGAAAACTGTAAATGTGTCCTCCACCAAGCATGCAGTGCGTTGCAAAATGATAGCGTCGTAAAACTGTGTATATGATAGCGTCGTAAACTGTGAGTGTGTATTAACTACACACTCAGACACACTTACACACACACACACACACACACACACACACACGACTACAAGCGCAAATATGCATATATTGTTCGAGTTTGTCTTGTAAGTATGACATCAAATAAGTATTACTTTTGAATTATAATGTGTATACTTGTTCTTTTCTTAATGTGAGGCAGCTGTTCCTCTCTCTCTCTCTCTCTCTCTCTCTCTCTCTCTCTCTCTCTCTCTCTCTCTCAATATATACCACTTTGCAGCGTGTGTGCTTTTAGAGTTAAAATTCATATGTTGATTAATATTTGCTTAAACTAAGACAATTATTGGGTTCCATTATGCCCCAAAATCGCGTGACTTCGCATTATAAGATTGATGGTGTACTTGTTCAATTTGTCTATATTTTCCTGATATCGCTGTTTAAGAAATAAAGATGCACACTTGAAATAATGGATACATATTTTTTCTAAGACTGCAGATTCTTAATTTTATTAAATGACTTTAAAACAGCCGTAACCTAAATCTTTTTAGTCTGTCTTGGATGGGTCACGCATCAGTATTGCCGATAACAAAATCCCAAACCACCATGTGCACAAATGCAGGCCATAATTCTGCGGATATATATGTAAATTGGGCCTCTTGTGGTATTTTTGAGTTGCCGAAAATACCACAGGAATTTTTTAATTTTTTTAAACACACCTATCTACAAATCAGCATGAAATGCTGATTTTGCTGGTTATATTGTTTTACTTGATTTGTTAAAACGTTTTTAAAATAGGGGTAGTGAAGATTGCAAGTTTAAATTTTTTATAGTTATCAAAATTACAACATATTTTTTTTATATGATTAAACATCAATACGTCTAAATGTTAAGCACTCAGCATTATAATCTTTAAATTTCCAATAACTTGCCATTATTCTGACTGAAACTCCACCACAATCAGCACAAATTTTATTTTTTGCTTTTGTGCCTTTTTTACATATTGAGCACGGCAATACATGACTTGTTTTTAATCTATACTTATGCAAACTGCAATAATTAGAATCTTTTGTAGTCTTATTTTTACACGGATTGTGTAATCCAATTTTAAGAAATTTGCAAACATTGATTTCCATTGTTTCTTTTTGATATATTTTTTTATATTAAATAAAAAAAATAATATAAGTATATCAAAAAGAAATAATGAAGACTGAAGAGATTATAGAAAATTTAATACGCCTGTTTGATACAGGTGTAATAGATAAGCAAACACTATCTAACGGTATAAATGCATTAAAACAAGTTCCAAAGGAAACTCTAAAAGAGGTTAAATCTCAAACATTAGAAAATTTACTTAAGAGACAACGTGCTAAAAAACAACGTAAACGAGAAAAGCAGAAATATGATAAATTACAAGAAAATGTTATAAATGAACAAAAGCAGAATTATGCTAAATTACAGGAAAATGTTATAAATGAACTGAAAGAGTTTAATGATAGAAAATCTAAAGAAAGTATTTCAGAATTAAAACTGGTTGACAAGCCAATGTGTGGTTATTTCAAAGCATACGAAATATCTGCCAAAAAATATAAAGATCCTCGGAAACTACTCCATGATAAAAAATCTATCATTACGAAACAAATAACCAAAGAGCTGACAAAAATGAATGGAATAAAATTTCAGTTAGGTCTCACTGTAGAATTATTTAAAGATGATGGTGCTACAAAAAAATACACCACAGCAGTATTACATAGTGAACAAAATACAATTTTATCTTCTGAAAAAATAGATGAGTTGTATGATAAATCATCTGATGACATACAAGAAAATTTGGAAAGATTTACAAACACAGCATCAGGATTAGAAGTTGATTACTGTGTTATACTTTATTTAAATTTTGCAAAGTATGAGCCACTAAAAGGTTCTTCATATATTCCTTTACATAAAGCAGTATCTGATAAGAAAGCAATTATAAATGTTATCAATAAAGATGATAGGTGCTTGGAAGTGTCATTGGTTTCTGCTTTGTGGCCTAATAAAAATAATCCAATCAAGATGTCTCGTTACAACAAACACATGGGTAAGTTAAACATGGATGGTATTGATTGTCCGACTCCGATTTCACAAATTTCAAAAGTAGAAAAACAAAACAATATTGCCATTAATGCTTACGGGTATACAGTATCAGAAAAAATTAAAAAGGCATCTGTTTTTCCATATAAAATATCAGAGCAGCCGAAGGACATAAAAATAATTAATTTGATGTTAATCTCTGAAGATAGTGAAATTGAACCAGAAAACAAAGATGATCCAAACAACGAAGAAGGGATCATAGATGATAATTATAACCCTGATGATAATCACGAAATAGTTAAAAAAGAAACAAAATATCATTGGTGCTGGATTAAAGACCTAAACAAATTACTTTATGATCAAAACAAACATCATGGTAAAACTTACTTTTGTGATCGTTGCCTTCATGGCTACTCCGATGAAAAACTACTTGAAAAACACAAAATAGACTGTGAAGGTATTAACAAAAACTCTTGCCGAATCGAGATGCCAAAAAAAGGTACTATCACCAAATTTAAAAATCATCAAAAACAAATGCATGTGCCTTATGTAATATATGCTGACTTTGAAAGCATACTTAAACCCCAATCTTTAAATTTTGGAAAAAAATCAGAAATCACAAATGTGCATGAAGCTTGTGGATTTGGGTATCAAGTTGTTAGATATGATGGTAAAGCAGAAAAACCTGTTATTTATAGAGGTGAGGATACTGTTGAAAAGTTTTTAAATTATTTGGAATGTGAAAAGTGCAACATCAATAATATATTTGCTCATCCTAAACTTTTAATCATGACACAGCAAAATGAAATAGGTCATGAAAAAGCAACACACTGCTGGATATGTAAAAATATAATTGACAACGATAAAAACTGTAAAGTAAGAGATCATTGCCATTTTACAGGAGAATATAGAGGTGCAGCACATAAAAACTGCAACCTAAAATTAAAAATAAGACCAAACAAAACAACAATTCCTGTTATGTTTCATAACCTTAAAGGATATGATAGTCATCTTATAATGCAAAATATAGCTAAAATAACAGGTAATATTACTTGCATCCCAAATAATGCTGAAAAGTATATTTCATTTAGTGCTGGTCAATTTAAATTTTTAGACAGTTTCCAATTTATGGGTTCGTCTCTGGAAAAATTGGTAAAAGCAACAAACAAATCTGATTTTAAAATTACCAAAAATCAGTTTGGAGAACAAACATAT
This sequence comes from Cyrtodaria siliqua, assembly GCA_037043455.1. Classification (NCBI taxonomy): domain Eukaryota; kingdom Metazoa; phylum Mollusca; class Bivalvia; order Adapedonta; family Hiatellidae; genus Cyrtodaria; species Cyrtodaria siliqua. The sequence goes on from JAWPHD010008082.1 coordinate 25,644, forward strand.
CTACTTTTACGGAAAGGTGTTTATCCATACGAATATATGGACAGTATGGAAAGATTTAAAGAAACAGAATTACCACCCATAGAAAACTTTTACAGTAGTTTGTCAGATGAAAACATAAGTACTGAAGATTATGAATATGATCAAAAAATATGGAAAGAGTTTAACTGTAAAACTCTTGGTGATTATCATGATTTATATCTAAAAACTGATGTAACTTTGCTAGCAGATGTGTTTCAAACTTTTAGAAATACATGTATGAGTGCATACAAACTTGATCCTTTGCATTATTATACTGCACCTGGATTATCTTGGGATGCATTACTAAAATATTCTGAAATAGAATTAGAACTTTTGTCAGATATTGATATGCATTTGTTTTTAGAAAAGGGAATGCGAGGTGGAATTAGCATGGTGTCAAAAAGATATGCCAGAGCAAATAATTCATATGTTGCTGATTATAAACCTGACGATCAAAATAACTTTTTAATGTATTTTGATGCAAATAATTTATATGGTTGGGCAATGAGTCAATCACTTCCACATTCCGGTTTTATTTGGAAAAAGAAAAACAAAAGTGGTCACTTTTCCAAACCAAAACTTGGTAAAGGACAAATACTTGAAGTTGATTTAGAAAACCCAAAAGCACTTCATGAATTACATAATGACTATCCACTTGCACCGGAAAGATTAACCGTGAAAAAAGAATGGTTATCTAAATACCAAACAGATTTGTTAGAAAATAATAGCATGATAAATACAGAACAACTAGTTCCCAATCTTCAGGACAAGAAAAAATATGTGATACATTACAAAACCTGGAACTGTACTTATCTTTGGGTATGAAGCTAAACATAGAGTATTAGAATTTAATGAAAAACCATGGATGAAATCATATATAAACCTAAACACAGAACTTAGGAAAAAAGCTAAATCAAACTTTGAAAAAGACTTTTACAAACTTATGAATAACTCTGTATTTGGAAAAACAATGGAAAATCTCCGCAAGCGGACTGATATAAAACTAGTCCGAACTGATGGTTCTGAAAATGAAAAGATAAGACAAATAATAGCCAAACCTAACTTTAACAGGCGTATAAAATTTTCAGATGATTTATCAGCAGTGCATGTAAACAAAACAAAATTAACATTAAACAAACCAATCTATGTTGGGATGTCAGTATTGGATTTATCAAAGTACCATATGTATAATTGGTATTATAATACACTGAAAAAAAGATATGGAAGCGATTGTGATTTATTATACACAGATACTGACAGCTTGCATATAGATGTTAGAACAGAAGATGCATATAAAGACATGGCTGAAATGAAAGATGAGTATGACTTCAGTGATTATCCTCAAAATCATCCAATGCATGATGATACAAACAAAAAAGTATTGGGTAAAATGAAAGATGAATGTGCTGGTGTTGCTATAGCTGAGTATGTTGGATTAAGACCCAAGCTATGTTCTATTTTGAGAGCGGATGAGCAGGTTATTGAAAAAGTAATAAATAAAATGAAAGATGAATGTCCTGGTGTTTCGATAGTTGAGTATATTGAATCAAGACCCGAACTATATTCTAGAGCGGATGAGCTAAGATCCGGACTATCTTCTATTTTGAAAGCGGATGAGAAGATTATTAAGAAAGCAATAGGTAAAATGAAAGATGAATGTGCTGGTGTTTTTACAGTTGAGGATATTGGATTAAGATCCAAACAAGATTCTATTTTGAAAGTGAATGAGCAGATTATTAAGAAAGCAAAGGGTGTAAAAAAATATGTAGTCGAAAAACACATAAACTTTGAGAACTACAAGGATGCATTGTTTGGCAAGAAAAAATACACCCATGAAATGAATATGATACGATCAATAAAGCATCAGATATTTGGCGTAACAGTAAACAAATCTACATTATCACCATTTTACTCAAAAAGATACATCCGAGAAGATGGAATTACAACTGATGCACATGGTTTCTAAAAAAACTTATGAATTTGGGTATCAGCAGGAACAATAAGTAATTCTTCTTTGACAAATCCTCTCTGTGGCGCTGGTGCTTTCAAATAATAAACTCTTATACCTTGCGTCACCATATAACTTTTAATCTTGTGAATATCTACACTCCACATTGGATCAGTTGCTCTGCGTCTTCCACCTTCTTGTTCCCCGGGTTGATATAAATATCTTACACTTGCATTCATACAGATAGGATCATCTTTTAATATTTTTGTTTCAACAGTCTCTTTACCCATTCTCTATTCCGTTTTTGCGAATCTATTTCCTTAACATACTGATAACCAAACAATCTTTCAGCTAATGTTCTGTTAAATCTTTCCACTAAAGCTTGGTCTCTGTGTATTTCTGTTCTGCCTCGTCTGATATTTACTTTGTGTTTTGACATCAACTGTGATACTGCACCCATAAATTCTCTGCCTGGATCCACTTGTAAAAACTTTGGATATTTCAAATGCCGACTGTATATTTTTTCAAATGCTTTGGCAACTTCTATGCTATCCTTGGAAGTCAGTGGCTCTGCTTCTTTATATCTACTTGCAATATCAACAACAGTCAATGCATATTTATATGTTTTGCGTCCACGACCAAAGCCAAAAGTATCATGCGGCAGAAATAACAAATCAGCTTGATGCACTCCATTTTTAGTAGAAACATCAAACCTGGGTCTAACTATTTTCTTTGGCGCAGGTAAATAAATCTGCCACACAGCTTGTTTCTTTAAAAATTCTAATGCCTTTTTTTCACTGACACCAGCCTCTTTTGCTAATTTTTTAACTGCTGTGTACCTCTCCAAAATCCTTTTGGGCTGTAATAAATCTTTTCCATTTTTTTCTACTAAAGATTAAACTTTATATAGCTATAAAGAAAAAATGGAAATCACAACTAAATAAAATATACACTATTACAGATACGAAAATAGTAGAAACTGAATATGGTCCATCCATGGTATTGACATTATTAGACAACGGTGAAGTATGGGCGCCTGATCATCTCAAAAATAAATTAGAGAAGAGTGCTAAACCACCATATTATATTCGACCACTTGGATTGAAACCATGTAAAAACAACAAAAAAAATAGGTATCATGCATATGACTTAGTCTTTTCAAAGTAAACATACTTAGTCATTCCAAATCTAAAGTAATTATAGTTTTAAACTATTTTTTTTTATGAACTCAATTTATACGCCACAAATCCAGTTGCAGCCATGCCCACCACAATAAACGTAATTTCTCTATTCTGTTGATCCGGAGATGGTGTATAAAAATCACTCAACTTGGGCTCCGGTTCCAAAAGCAAATGTTTGCCAGTTATGTAATAATACTGTTTCATAGCTTGGTCTACATCATCAAAAGTCTGCTCTGCATGATGCTCTTTTTGTAGTTGCTTATTAATAAAATCTAATCTCTCTGTTCTTTTTTTATTCCACTCCGCTTGTGCTGCGTTTAATTGTTCCACGGCTTTGTCATGCCTTTGTCTTTCCTCATCTGAATGACTTCCCATTTTTGAAAAGAAATAATGTGAACCGCTAAATGCTAATGCATTTGTTAATGCGCCACCTATCATCATTGCTACTGCACTTGCCATTTTTTTATATATATATATTTTTAAAATTATTTCATAATATCCGCAGGAATAATACCTTGCTTAATCAACACATCCCTCGTAGCCATTGCTAACATTATATCCACAGACAGCATCCCAAAATCTGTCATATTAAAATCCACTATAGGGGCTGGTCTTTTTAGTAGTTTTCTGCCAATCTCAGAATATCCAACAGTTAGAAGTGTTTCCACTCCTGCATGATACATCATAATTATTTACAATTTGTTTTCCGTCAATACTTGCTGCCATTTTTTTATATTATTTTTATATTATTTTTTTTAATAAATTATTAAAAACAATCAAACGGGTCTTTTGGTGCAACACGAACAGCAGCTTGCACAGGTTGCGTAGCAGATTTCTTGTTATAAATATACAAACCCAACCCAGCAATGCCTAATAAAACCACACACGGTGGAATATAATTTTTGTATACGTTTATTTTGATTTTTTCTGGTTCTTCTTCATCTATTGTTATTTTTGTTATTTGATTTGCATCATCTTGCTTTGCATCTTGAAGCAAACGCTTTGCCTTTCTTGCCGCTGCTCCTTTTTTTCCAGCTTCTATTCTTTTTGGATTTTTTACTTTTTGTTGTTTAACAGGTTGTGTAACAACAGGTATAACTTTACTCTCTTGGTTATCCATTTATATTATCTATATTTTTATTTTTATTAAAATCAATATGTCTAACAGTTGTCGGTATTGCTGTAAATGGTGCTAAGCACATTCCATACCTGTAATACAACTCACAACAAGCGCTTGTCAAAGCATGATTAATAAATGGGTCTTCCTCCAAATCTTCTATCAGCTTTGGTGGATTGGTTACATTAAAATATTTTGATACTCCCATCACATACAAGTTAATAAAAGAATTGCCTAAAGTTTTAGTCATGCTTGCCCCAAGCCTTGCTTCATATATGCAGTAAAGTTTGTTAATTTCATCCGGTGGCATGCCATCTATATTCGTAAGTTGTATGTCCTTACCCAAATATTGACGACTACCACCGCCAGCCACTATGGCTGATAATCTTTCTTTTTTTGTTTCTTGTTGCTTTGATTCATCTGGTTCCGTCTGTTCCGATATATTTTGTAATAGTTCTTCCGCATTCATTTTTATATTATTGATCTTATTTTTTATCTTGAAATAAATATAAAATACAAAACAACTAACTGCGATATTCATGCAACTAGTAATTTGTTAATATTGTTAATAGCATTGTTATTAACATTGTTTTTTTTTCTATTAACATTATTAATTTGCTGCAAGCATTGCTATTAACATTGCTACTTTGCTATGAGCAATGCTATTAGCAATACTATATTCATGGTCAGTATTGCTATTAACATTGCTACTTTGCTGTTAGTATTACTATTAGCAACAATTGTAAAAAAAGGTATTATACCTGCGGATATTATGAAATAAATAATATTTTGTAATAATAAAAAAATATTATATAAGAAAAAATGGATTTGAAAATAACAGACGATGAGATTAGTGATTATAACAAAAATAAAATAGCACTGGATGTTATGACAAGAGATGACGTAAAATGTTGTATATGTGTTCCAGAAAGAGATTTTTTACAAACGTACGAAAAAGGTGCACAGGAAACGCCTGTAATTTCTGTGACAAAGGATGGCGTAGAATATTTTATATGTGAGCCAAGAGGGTATGTTTTACAAGCCCCGGAAAACATTAGTAGTGCTGTTGTACCGATATTGGCTAGTGCATTGAGTGTATGGGTTATATGGGACACTCTAGTTTTTATTTTTGAAAAAATTATTCAACCCAATAACCAGTTGGTTGGTCAGTCCTCAAAATTAACTTCGAATATTTAGTCTTAGCTAAAGCTTTTCTTATTCTGGTTCTCTCTTCCAGCGTTGGAATAACATCATTTTCTCTCAAACAATTTTCAAACTATCTCTGTCCTTGGTGTAAAATATACACAACCATTTTGCTTGCTCTCTCAAATCTTTCAATACAGAATTATATCTCTATGAAATGACCCACACTGATTGTTTGGCGTGGCGACCAGAGAATGCCAACTCTGACAACATATCTTTTTTCTTTGTTAATTCTTTTGTGGCTGAGCAATCGTCAATGATGTATAGTGTGGGCTGGCCAGCATATCTTTTGAAAAATAAACGCAACAGTTCTTGTTACATTTCTTTACCGTTGCTCACAGGATTGACAATTATTATTTTTTTATCTTTTGGATTTTTCACATCTCCTATCCAGGATCTATTTTTATAAGCCTCGTTCCACTCTATGGTTGGACACAATATAATTATATGTTTAAAAACTCCAACATACTCTTGTTCAAGTATGTCAAGAACAAACTCTGTTTTACCACAGCCTGTCTGACCACAAATAATGGCACTGTGTGAATATTTAGGATATTTTTGTTGTAAACTAGTATCGTACTTCTTTGAATCTTCCATCTTCGAAATTGATTTGCGCATCTTGTATTATATATATATAAATATTTAAAGTTTGATCTGCATCTGCTTTTTTATTTATTAGTATCGTTATACCTTCACTGCCGTTTTCTATTCTTCTTCCACTGCCGTATAATAAATTGTCCTCACATGTTCTAAGGTCAAGCCACAAAGCATATGATTTTGTCAAATAAGTCTCAAGAGAAACATTGGTAAAGTTTAAGTCCCTCGCTGCTATTTCTGTCTCTTTGTTTCTTTTGATGTTAAAGCAAAATATTTGTTGATTTCATCCCAATGTTGATATGCCTTCATGCCCTGACTATACAACTGATTTGGTACTCCCTCTATTGTCATTTCAACCTTTTCAATCTTTGGGTTGTAATAGGTTTCTGCGCTTGTTCTTTCTGGGTCTTCAAACAGCATTAAAATACCTTTCATGCTCTGTGCTGGTACATTAATGTTGATATTCCAAAGGGTTTCAGATTTGTTTGCTGTTATTTTTCTATGTCGCAAGATACGATCATACATAAATACTATCTTACCATTGATTTGCTGTCTTATTTGTCTGGATAATTCAACATCACTAACCGTATCAAATTCCAAGCAGATATTTTTTATTACATAAGATGCATCAGCATCAGTGCTTTTGATAACTTTGTTATAATCGTTAAACGTTAATTCATATTCTAACCTATCACCAAGCCCCGCTTGATAAAATGGCATATGACTTTCTAACATTTCAAAGTCCAGTGGAATACAAAATCTATTTCCATAAGCTGCTGCTATAGCTTCATCTCCGGTGTCTGAGGAAGCATCTCCCGCGCTAACTCTATGTTTTATCATGTTTGATTTACCAATACCTTGGTAAGCTGTGTTTAATCGTTCAGTAGGGCTTTTCCATAAATCTACATAACAATGATATATATCACTGTCATCTATTGACATGACTTCGTTGCCACTTATTCTTATTGTCATTTTTTTTACAATTGTTCTACCCAGATTTTGAAATAGAGTAGCGTTGGCGTCTGTTCTGCTTTTAAGTTCTATTTCAAAGGCAAGACGAGCAGTACGAGGAACTATCACATCATTAGTACTTAGATTGGGAAATCTTACAAGCAGTTGCTGGTTTTGGTCTATTGTTGATGGATTATTAGTTATTACTACACTTGTGCGGATGCCTTTAGTACCATGAGGTTCTCTTAGTTTTCTATGAGGGCTGAGTTTGTTTCCGTAAGCTGTCATTGTTTTTATTTTTTAAATATATTTTTTAAAATTAAATAAAATAAACAATGGCTGAAGGAGGATTTGAATATGACAATCCCACGTATGATCCAGATGATTATGATGAATATTATGTTGATGATTTACCAATGGTGCCTGATGAACCTATTCAAAGAAATCTTCTTAATCAAAGCGACCATCTTGCTGACCTTCGAGGAGAGCTGTCAGAAATCACACTTGAAACATACAAAAAAAAATCTTGTAAAATCCTTTTATAATGAAATAGGAAAACGATATAAGATGGCACCGGACAAAATGGATTATGACCAGTTTAAAGTATCAGATGATGGTAAAACATTATACTGGATTGTTGGTGATAAAGAAATAAGAATAACTGCCAGGCAAGGCTGTTTTACATTTCTTGCTCTTGGTTCTTTGGTAAATGAATATAACAGAATTATTGGCTATGGGGGAACAAGGGCGATAAGACAATTTTTAAATTTGCCGGAGTATGACAGTAAAACAAAAGTATCACAAAAATTTAGACAAGTATTGGAGAGCACAATAAACGATTTACCAAATAATGTGGATGTTATTCCATTACAAGATTTATCAAGTGTTGCAAATGACACAGCACAGTCAATAGAAAGTGCTCTCCGTGACTGGGAGGTGATTGAGCGTCCTGATGCTGAAACACAAACAAATATAGACAAGCGTGAAATGGATGGAATATTAAAAGCGATGACAACTAACGAGGAAGAATTCATCAATAACGTGGCAAAACTCACACAACTTGATAAAGACATAATAAGAACTAAACAAAAGTTAGAACAAGCTAAGGCTAATAATGATAAATTTCAGATAAAGAGACTTAGCGATCTCCTCAAAGACCTTAAAGCTGAGAGAGGTGCAAGGATGGATGCTATCAATGAGAACAGAAAAGCTTTTCGTAACCAAGTAAGCAGGATAAAAGCAACAATAAACAAAATGTTAAACGAGGATACAACTCTTGGTGAGAGAATCAAAACCTTGTTTAGGGAGCAAGGTATTACTATTGTTAGTATTTTAACTGCATTTGGTATGATTCTTGGGGTGATGATTAATTCTATTATTCCCACATCAAGTGCTGCGCCAACTCCAACTCCAAAACCTGATCCATCAAGTGTAAAAGACTGGATAAAAAAACAACTACTTAATCTTGGTAAACTTCTTGCCAACCTAGCTGGTAAAGCTGCTGCAGCACTTCCAGGAGTTATTGGTGCAATAGTATCATGGCTTTTATCTGCAACAGGTAATGTTATTAATTGGCTTGGTAACAATCTATGGGCTTTGCTTGTGTTTGTTTCCGGGTTGTTGTATGTGGCAGCCAAAGAGTGGTTCAGTAAATCTCGTAAATAAGTAATGCAGCAAGACCTATTACTATAGTACCAACAATTATAGTTGTTTTGTTATCTTCGTGTTCAATCGCTAGTTTTTGTATTTCTGGTGGGTTATGTTCCATAGTTTTATGTATTGATTTATCAGAATGTTCCGGTAAAAATTTCTTTGTTGTGGTGCCTTGAAAAGGTTGAATCATTTTTGGTGGCACTGGTTTTACATTTACATCATTATTCAATCCTAATGCTTGTGCATCGGTTGCTATTAAAATTTCATTATTGTAGTCTTGTATTGTTCCAATTCTTAATTCCTTGTCACTCGGAGACATATACAATCCACTTCCATAGACAAAATTAACTTTACTTCTTGCATATTTTAAGGTGTTTCATATCTTGAAATTTGACTGGGCAAGTCGATGGGGCTATTTATTGCGTCCTCTACATTTGCCAGAAATTGTTTCTGTGCATCAAATGCCGTTCCAGTTCCAAGTATATCAGTTCTTGTTTGTGATTGTGAACCAAGAATTGCCCAGCAGTATGTTCTTATGCTGTCATTAATTCTTTCTACTCCTGCCCTTGTAAATCCAGATGAACAATCTAGTATAAAAGTAGACCAGCTGTTGTCAGCCTCAAATCCTTGTGCAATGTAATCAATATGATATGTTTTATCACTTTCATAGACTGTAAAACTCATCGTTTTGTTGTCGTATACAGTATTTACCAAAGGATGATAACCAATATTTGTCCAGTAATTATAAATTGTTCCTAGACCATTATTATAGCGTTGTTTCTGTCTCCAGTCTGAATATAAATCAACGTTAAACTCCTTGCAGATTCTCTCGTATGCGTTTCGGTTATATGTGTTACTAAATGCATTCCAATTTGAGTCTTGCGGCATTGCTACACTCATCTAAAATAATATTCTCCTGACTTGGTAGTAGACATGAAATCGAAATAACGAACCAACCAAAGTATCAGCTTTTAAATGATTGTTGAAATCAATGCCACATCCAGTTGTCGCACACCAAATAGCAAAGTTTAACTGATTCTGCCAAAATAACATCCAATCTGTTCCCCAACGTTGAACTATAGCATCTGATTTGACGTATGGAAGTTTGTATTTTTCAAAGACATTGGGAAATGATGCTTTAAAGTCTTTACCGTCTGATGTAATGACTATGTTTTGATTTATTAAATATATCACTTTCTTGCTAAAAGTATTTAAATATTGAGCATCTGGGTTATATTTGAATTCTTTAGAAATCATTTTTATTTTGTATTTTTATATATATATATTAAAAAAAAATGTTTCATACAATTTCAAACATAGACAACTCTATTAATTTACAACAGTATATCGATAATAGAAATGGAACTAAGCGCGTTGGATTAAAAAGTTTTACATACACTATCGGTTGTTATAATATAAATCATGAAACCGTAAAGACAAGAAACCCAGATAAAATAGAACATTTAGCAGCTGGACTCTATAACTTTCAAGACTTGGTAGAAAGGTTTAAAACGCTAAATGAAAATTGTATCCTGGACAGTATTAAGCAAATTGGTGTAGCCATTGTACATGTACATCCGCCAATAGAGGCACGAATGTCAAGCTGTCTTTCACATATGCTGGGATTCAAGGACAGAAAATGGTTGACAGGTACTAATATGGCGGATTACCCAATTAATTTAGCTCCTTATAAACAGCTATATGTCCATCTGGAACAAGTTAATACGAGTAGTAATTATTTCAATGGCGCACCAAGCACTATTATAGGGGTTGTGCCTGTAGTAAATAAGCAGTATGGAGATATTGTATATACAAGTTTTTATCCTGAATATCACTGTCTTATGAATGGTGCAATTTCTGAATTAAAAATAGAAGTCAGAAATGAGTATGGCAACAAGATAGATAATCGCGGTTTGCGAATGAGTAGTGTTTTAGAAATTATTTAAAATATATATTTTTATAAAAAAAAACAATGAGTATATATGGACCAACAAGACCTAAAAAAACAGAAGACTTAGAGGCTTTAATAAATGATGTTCAAAATTTATATAGGCGAGTTGTGCCTTTTGTTGACCAGTTTAATCATTTAAAAAATAGAGTTGATAATCTTAAATATGGAATTATAACAATATTTGCAGAGGCTAAGGGCCCACTTGTATCAAACAGAATACTCTCATTTGGTAACGGCGGGGCTGAAAAAAATGTGGGGCATGTAATGACACGCCGTGGACGAATTATGGGAATAGGTTTAGCATGTGAACGATTAGTTGGTGACGTAACTGTAATAGTTTCTGTCAATGGTGTTGAACAACCAAATTATGGTATAACGCTTCACATCATTCCACGCAATCATGATAACTTTGATGAACCTTTAGAGATTGGCGCTGGTTCTGTTGTTAACTTTGTATGCAAGGTTGCCAACGCTACAGCTGTAAATACGGTGGCATCATTATTAATTGAATTAATTTAATTTTTTATTTATTAATAAAAAATGAAGCAACCGACAGCACCAAGTATATATCCTGAGTTGCCAGTGGAAGACGGACAAAATTATAGATAACAAAAGATTTCAGAGATTGAAAAAAAAGTTAATTACAGAACGAGATATACGCCAGTCACTTTATAAAAAATATAAACGTGGTATTAATATTACAGATGGAATTGACACTACCTTGATATCTGCAGGTGTTATTATGGCTGGGATTGGATTTGTTATTCCAGTTTTGTTACCTTTGGAAATAGAAGCAATAGTATGTGGAGCTACAGGTGTTTGTGTTAATTTTATCAGAGGCAAGCTTAATGCAAAAGCTCAAAAACATCATGAAATAAAAACTTTGGCAGAGGCTAGGTTAAATAGTATAAAGCAGTTAATATCAAAAGCGTTGAGTGATGCACAAATATCTGATCAAGAGTTTAAGATGATTTTAGATGAGTTAGATAAATATTATAGTTTAAAAGAAGACACCAAACAAAAAAAGGCTAAAATAAGTGAAGCTCAAAAAAAAGAACTAGTAGAGCAGGGAAGAAAGGAAGCAATGGCAACATTACAAAAAAGTCTAAAAAGTGTGTAATAAATTGTTTTAGTAATGTGTATGAGTACGATCCACCACCTTTGTATTCAAGGTCAGAAAATTGTTAATTTAAATGTAATTTTAATAACAAATCAACAAATTTGTTTTGTATTAAATAAACATTTTATAATTTTTGATAACTTATAAAAAAAATTAAACTTGTAATCTTCACTACCCCTATTTTAAAAAAGTTTTAATAAATCAAGTAAAACAATATAACCAGCAAAATCAGCATTTCATGCTGATTTGTAGATAGGTGTGTTTAAAAAATTTAAAAAATTCCTGTGGTATTTTCGGCAACTCAAAAATACCACAGGAGGCCCAATTTACATATATATTGCGGTGCATTGATGCGACGTAACGTGCAATAAGTGCGTGGGGGCTGATTATGCCATTCGTGCTGTAAAGCCCGTGTCAAATCTTGAAATGTGTCGAGTTGGTGACTGGATATCAATTTAGCACGAATGGAGTAATCTGCCCCACGCACATTGCGCGTTACGTCGTGTCAATGCGCGGCAGAATTATGGCATGCATTCGTGCAAATGGTGGTCAAACACGATATTAAGTTTATTTGATCCAGATGGCAATCGTTTAGTTAAATCTTACACTTTAAACCTTTCTAACCGAAACTTTAATTGTTGCTATTTTCAATTTATACCCCCCGCGACTTTGCTAGCGTGCCACACCAAAATTTTCATTTTCAGCATAATTTTGACAACTGAATTTTGTCCACAGATAAACGAACTTAATATTCTGTATAGTTTTTATACAGAAAACGGTGGATATCTTTAGTAATTTAACCCGGCGCTAGAGGGAGTGAGCGGTAGCAAGCATATTTCACTACCGTTCATGAATAGTCTCAATCAAACCGAGACTGCAATATTTCGTTTTTATCGTGTTCGGCCGTTTCTTTTTTTGTTCAGTATATATTTCTTTTTGATGGGATGCTTTTTATTTCCACTGACTTGTCAACTTGGGGAGTGAAGACAGGTAAATAGCGCGGTTGTGTACACATGAAATCGATTTAAGCTAACCAGTAGGCCAAATTGCCTACTAGCGATTCCAAGTCCGTAACGCTGTAACTATTTTATTATTGTGTGTACTGCCTTGTTCATTGAGTCATTATATTTACTATTTGGTGAAGTGCTGACCTACCGTGCCATTGCGTTTTGGTTCACCTACCTTTATACAAGTAAAACAAGTCATCAACACATTAACTAAAACCAAATATAGTTGTGGTAATAAGGTGTCTTGTTCTTTTGCACGTACTTGCGTTTGTATGAACTTCCCTCACGAGTCATCTAATTTAATCAATTTTGTATATCGTGCTGTTATTCACGCCATAAATATAAATCGAGAATCTGCCTAAATAACTACTCCTGGGAATCGCGATACTCTCTTACCACTCAAGTTATTATGTTAAGTGGTTCTGCATTCGTCTATACAGGTTTACTTGGTCATCTTGACCGAAACATTTCTAATCTGACTGAACACAGCCGTATATAAATAGCAGAAACAGAATATTTTCTTCCTAAAGTCAATAGAATATTCTGCGAAACTGCAAGATATGGTTAGTGAGAAGCCAGACGTGACATTGAGGTATTAAATTATGCCTTAGTGCCATGACCGTCCACGCGCCTAAGCGTTTTCTGAAATACTTTGCCATTTGTTTTATAGTACTTTTCTGTGCCATAGCTTGCTCTTTAAATTAAACAGTAAAATATTGTTTACAGATCGATTAAAACCGACTGGCGGATCTAAGATTCTGGCATCAATTTATTGAAAATAAACGGAGTGCAAGCAAATTTGAAATCTAGTAAAATAAAAAGAAAGATTATAATCTCTCTATGTACATTTTTTAAATATTAATAGCATAACACATTGAATACGTAAATGTTTTGACTGTCAATGTGCTAACGTAATGTACATATTGTGCTACATGCTTTGTAAATAACGTTTGACATTAAAAATGAGCGTTTTCTGAAGTAGTGACGTATACTTGTCATAAACGTGACGTAATATCGTTTTTTTTAATGAGTTTTCCAGTAAACCTACCATACATAACCAGTTGAATGAATGAATAAATTAATGAATGAATGAACGAAGAACGAACGAACGAACGAACGATCGAACGAAAGAGAGAAAGAATGAAAGAAAGAACGAAGAGCGAACGCATGAATGCTTGCATGAAGTGATGAATGAATGAATGATTGGATAGAGTAATTTTCAAATTGCCTTCTGAACGTTACTAACTGGAGTCGTACCACACTCTATACCAATATTCCTTAATGTCCGAGTCATAGCTCTATTGTAGGCACATTCTATAAAACGATCAAAGCTTTGTATGATTATCACAGCTGTGTCAACAAGGCCGTTGAGTGTGTGGTGGGCGTGAAGGTAACTGGGTTATAGTTTCAAATGAAATGAGCTTTACTGAATGAAAGAATGTTGTTTAACGGCTCATCAACACAGTATAGGTTATTTAGAGCCGCCCCAGAGAGAGGGGAAGACGGATACATAGGAATCAGGGAACAGTGCCCTACTCTTATTATCGAGTAGATTCCTATGGTTCTTTAACGTGTTGGATGATAGACCGATACACGGGACCGCCCGGTTTACGTCCCCATCCGACGGATGAGGCTAAGGAATAGTGTCTTGCCCAAGAACACACCGACGAACCTCAGTGGCACCACGGAGGATTGAACCCGGGGCCTCCGGTTACAAATATGCCGCGGTACCGACTGAGCAACTGAATAAAAAGCAGAAAAGAAAATCGTGCATTTTATTAAAAAACAGGTGCAAATAATGTATACGTGCTAATCGCAAATGATATTGTATCCGTGTTAATAATCGTGAATGCTATTCAAAAGGTATCTACTAAGACATCTCATGCTGCAGTTTTTGTCCAGCATGTCAATAAATGTGGCTGCATCGAGTTTAGTGTATATTTACAAGATATCTTCCCAAACATAGATAAATTGTCTTTCAAAATATTGCTTAGTCTAGTGTAAACATGCTATATCTATTTTAATCTGGAGAAACTCGTTTCTCGTCGATCCTCATTCATTATGTTTCAAGAATGGAGAAATTATTGACATTTATACTAATACTGAGAGACTCTAGTGTTTAATTTGTAACTATTTGACATTTTCTTATCTTTAATTTACAGAACACAGTAATTGCAACTAAAGGAACGTGTTCGTTATGTAATTGCTGACTGATCAACCAAATATGCGAGGGCGAAACTAATCGTTTAAATATCGGGAGACTGAATGTAAATGCGGTGCATTAATACAGGAAGAAAAACTAGGACGATAATACGCTTATACTATTCAAACGCAATGGCACTGTAGGTCCATACCGCACCACACACCGAAATAAATGAGTATATTAAAAAAGTCATTGAAAAGGATAATACATAAAATAAAGAGTGGTGAAGACTTGTTACGATCAATAGGCAATAAGGCGTACAGGTTAGCTTAAAGCTACATACGCTATATTTAAACTGATACTAACTCAAGCATATGAATAAGTCATGGATGAAGTAGTTTCAATTCGTCAAACGTCCAAAAAGTCGATATATAAGCCAAATATCGATGCGTAAAATATCACATTTTGTCTAACCTTCGTACATTAGAAATCGAGAAATGAAGATTGAGGAATACTGCTGAAGTATCCGAACTTTGTCGTTTTCAACATGAGCTCTGGTAAATAAAATGCTAAAAACAAAAAAAGAACGGACTATCAATATTGAGCATGTCATCTAGATACCTAGATGTATTATTAAACGCATCCATATTGTCACTCTGGCTAGTAGGTGACAAACTCACCATAAAATCGTTTCATAGCAATATAAGAACCAATCGGCGACAATTTAGTACCCATAAGAATAACAATAACCTGGTGGTAACCTGTTTACGGTTTCTTATATACATGGTATCGAGAAGAAAATACTTTAGAAACATCATCGCCATTCCACATATTACAGTTAGCATTTGGGCCGTTGTAAATAAAGCTCTGACACTATTACAGGCAGCACAAGTACTTCCATTATAAATACATTCTGTAAAGTGGATGCCCTGGAAGCAATACACACAAGCAAGAGAGAAATGTAGCAGATTCGGTTTTGTGGAGTATGTTCATGAGAGGTAATATAAGTCTGCACCTTTCACGTCCTCTAGCACCGGTTTAAGTGGTAATATACTTTAAAGCCACAAAGAGTGGACTTGATGGTCCCAAAGGACCAGTAAGTAATAACAAGATTTGTATACACAGCACTAAACAAAGGACAATGTGAATGTAAATACATACTGAAAATGTGATCCCTTGGAAGAAACAAACGCAACCAAGGGAGAAAAGTAGCAGACTCGGTGTGTGTGTTTGTGATGTCTTATCTTGCCTTTTATTCATCTTCATGCACTTAATAATTTATTCACTTGTTGCTCTGGCTTCTGCCAAGTCATTGAGTACCTTCATTGTGGCTTTCTAGGCTATTGTTTTTTTTTGTATTATATTTACACGAGAATGTTTGTGTTTTACTTATATTGCCTATTGATGCTGCCTTGTTGGTTAGAGATTAGATCATGGCGGGGATTTCTTTATTTACACTGACCTGTTTTAATGGGATGACAGTAGGGTAAGTGTGAGGTTTGCACCCTAGAACCGGTTTAAGTGGCCTACTTTGTCACTGACCGTTCCTAGGCGGTATCCCTATTGTCAACCCGTTTGTGTTTGTGATGTCGTTTGCTTTTATTATTACTTTTGCCTTCTTGTTTGTCTGTTTGCATGTTTGTTTCTGTGTTTTGTGGTTGACTGTCCTCCTTGAATGCTACTTTCCTTGTCCGAACTTTTTATATTTCTTTATATGTAGTTGTTCTTTGTTTATTCTTGTGCTTGTGGTTGACTGTCGTCCTTGAATGTTACCTTTCATGTTCGATGTTTATATCTACTTTTGTTGAGTCTATATAATCTCTACGTATACAATCAATTTCTACGTATACAATCAATTTCAGAAATTAATGGATATAAAATAACAAGAGTACTATATTTGTTATACATTTCGTGTTCATTGCTGTCAGGTCATTTAAAATGCACCTGTTTACGGTGAACTGTGATTAGGCACCTGTTTACGGTGAACTGTGATTAGGCACCTGTTTACGGTGAACTGTGATTATAATGCACCTGTTTACGGTGAACTGTGATTAGGCACCTGTTTACGGTGAACTGTGATTAGAACTGCTGTAAATTAGGCATAAACTTTCGGAGATAGCATTTTCCCTTGCCTGCGTAGATGTTAATATTTGTGCAAAAATAACATCAGCTTCTGTTTACGTAAATATTTGTTCCCTGAATTTCCCATGTAGGTTTCTGTGAATACTAGCGCGAAACATGGCTAAACAAGTATAGATCATGTGTTTGTCTAACATTAATAGAACCTTATATGTACGTGAAATGAAGCTCGGGAAGAAACGAAATAGAAACAAACATTCTATAAATATGATGATAACAGGGGTATCGCCTTGGGACGGTCGATGACAAAAAGGCCGCTGGACATTTAATTGTTAACCAAAAAAGATGATTAAAAGGCAGTTCTCGAACACTCAAATCCATTCTATCACCGTTCAGTTTGTTCAAACAGTTCAGTGACTGAGCATGTTAGCCGACTCCGCCACCGAAGAGATTAACATAAACTTTACATTTATAATAAGCTGGTATATCTGTATTATATGCACGTGTATCACATAACTTATAACATACGTTCCCTTGTCACATAAAACCTATTTCATAGTATAGTGTATGTACACATGGGAAATATAACCTGAACTGATCTTGATTGGGCGTGTTATATGTAACACTACGCAAAGGTGAATATAAAAGTCGAACAGGAAATGCAGCATTCAAGGATCACAGGCAACCACAAACACGAACGGAAACAAACAACAACTACACATATGATTAAAAGGCAAGATATGACATCATACACATAAAAGGTTTGGCAATAGTGCTACCGCCTTGGAACGGTCAGTGGATAAAACGGCTGCTGGGCTTTTATATCAGGTACTGGGGTGCACCAAACTTCACTCTTACCATATTGTTTTCCCAATAAAACGGGACAGTATTAATACATTCCCGCAGGTTATATCCTCTAACACACAAGGCAGCATTAATAGGCGATATAAGTAAAACACATGAATGATTATATATATATAATATAAAAAAAACATAGAAAGCCCCAAAGCCAGTACTCAGTGACTTGGCTGAAGCCAGTTCAACAAGAGAACAACCCGTTGAGGGTACGACAAGACAAGATTAAATATTTAACATCTGTTCACGAAAACATATTGTATTTATTTTTAAATCCGGATCTAAGTCATAAACTTATTATTTATCAACAGGTCACAATGCATATTTAATATATATTTAAACAAATCTGTGTAAAATGTTTTAGAGATAGTAACAGGTAAAGAAGATATAAAAACGAACAGGAAATTGTGCATTCAAGGACCACAGTCAACCACAAGCACACGAAGAAACAAAAAACAACTTTATATAAAGATGAATAAAGGCAAGATAAGACATCACAAATACACAACAAGAACAAAGATGAATCAAAGGCAAGTCGAACAGGAAATGTAAAATTCAAGGACCGCAGTTAGCGAAAAATTTCGCATCGAAACAAATAAGAATTAAAAGGACTACCGCTTTTGAACGGCCAGAGAATAAAGGATAGCTAGGGATTTAAACCAAATTCTCGGGTGCATCGAAATCATTCTTACTCTATTGTCATCCATAAGTCGGCGTAAAATGTCATTTTTTAAAAGAGATACAACATGAACTCTTTAATATGCATCGTTGTTGATGAAGTGGCGTGATGAAGTTTGGGCGCTAAAATAATATGGTTTTATGATGTCGCATAACGTTTTGGCGCTGAAATTTGTCTGACGTCATGACAATTTTCTGTCCATCTTACTTATTGTTTGCACATTTTACTGTAAAGCTATGGGATAAAAATATTTTAAACTCGTCCCCATTTCATACAAGATTTATAAAACTCGATATGAATTACTTTTAATTAACTTTATATCAACAAAATGCTCGTTAAAAATAAAACAATGATAACTTGTTTCATAAATCTTATGTAGAATGGGACCTCGTTTCATAACCTATATAAACTCACCAAATTTAATTAACGGTCGAATATTCAAATTCAAATATTTCTTCAATTGAAGTAGACTTAATAAAATGTTCTAATACACTCTTGTGCTTGACTTCACGGCAATTTTGTTTTTTAGCGCTTTTTGAGGTAGATCTACATTGTCAAATGTGTCCAGAATGTCTAAACGGTATAATTGTCTTCATTTTCCACAGCATTTCAATTAAAAAGATTACAAAATGTGAATTTTACTATAATTAGAAACTAATATTGTCGAGAAAATACCTATCTCAGGCAGAAGTCGTTAGAGCCATCGGACACTGACCCAGCGCCATGTGGCATATTACTTTGTTGTGAGCAAAAGTGTGGGCGGATTAATATAGCAAAGATATCAGACCGGAAGCTTTGCCGAAGAGCATAAAGCGAACGGCAGAGATCTACAACGATTCGGGATGATCAAACAGTGGTGTTGCTGGCCCAAACGACGTAGGTTTTATTACCTTGACTGATGTATGGTGGAACATGACCGGTAAATAGGTGGTTCAGTCCTTGTTTGGGGCGGAATTTCCTATGATGGATCTACGCGCTTGTAGTGATTCAGAATGGTTCGTTTACAGGACTGCGGTATTTGGACGGAATACTGTCACATTGTATGGTACCATTTGCCGGACTTTGTGCTAATGGACGACAATGCCACCGCGCATCGTTCGTGCATTGCTGAGGAGTTCATTGAGGCACAACATAGCAAGCGAATGTACTGGCCTGCACGTTCTCCGGATTCCAGTCCTAAAGAATATGCCTGGGACATACTCCAGTGGTTCACTTCGTCAGCCAAAGCCTTCAACAAGATCAAAAATTGCAACAGCCCTCGTAAGCGAGTAGAGCCAGATTCCACGGGCTGAGTTAAGACATCTCCTTAGGAGATTGCCGGCACAATTTTGGGAAGTCACTGAATCACGAGGAAGTCATACAATATACTAAACGAGATTTAGTGGAAGATTTATGCAACAGGACTCGGAAAGGTATACATTTTTACCCCACCCACTCCCATTTCTATAGCGTGCTTTTAGGAGTAATAATATACAGCTGTTATTACGTTATTGATTATTTCTTTACTTCAAACGAAATATAATCAGTGAATAATGTTGCCGTTATTGAATATTTTAATTTTATCGCAATGTTTTATCACAAATTGTATACTTTAAATATGTGACCCACAAGTTATATTGTTGACTCTATATGTAGTGAGCTAGTGAGGTTAGATGACTGATATTAACCAACTTCCATGGAAAGCCTTACTAACTAACAATTTTCCATCCTCGCATACGTATTCTGACAGATGATAAATCAACAGCACTTCATATACAGTTAGTTAGTATACTAGTATAGCTTTTGTTTTGTTGATGTCACATACATCTTATTCATCTTTGTTATTTTCGTTTGTTTCGATGCGTGTTTTTTGTTGACTGTGCTCCTCAAATGCTACATTCCCAGTTCGACGTTTATATCAGTTTTTGTAATTTGATTAGCATTATCCCACATTTACTGGTGTGATGTGTATTGGAGAATGGCGGGAATGTTTTGTTTACTCTGTTTGATTTAATTGGGATGACAGTATTTTAAGATGGAGGTTTGGTTGTGCACTAAATCTCCCTCTTACCATATTGTCATCCCTCTAGAACCTGGTGTTAACTTACCGGCGACCTATATGTCATCAACCTTTCCAAGGCGGCACCCATATTTCCATTACTTTTATGTTTGTATTATCACATACTTTGCTTCTATTAGGCCTGATGGTTATACTTTGATAGAATGATAATATGTTACCAAATAAAGGTATGAAAGGAGACATAATATTAGCATCCTAACACAATATAGCCGTTGCTTGACACAAAGCCAAACATATCGGATATGATGAGACTGAGAAGAATATTAAGTTATATTGTGGTTTGGCAAGGTACATTTGCAATGTCAACATACAGTACCATGTTGATGGCCATTAGTGATATATCATACTGCCTCATTGATATTACATTTACGACTGAAATGACATTGAAAGTACTCACCATTTAAACAACACGTTTGCACAAATACATTATTGATATCCTTAAATAACCGCACTACTGACTTGCACAGTTATTTATCATTTATAATGAGAACCTAACATATTGCTTCATGTCTTTAGTAGTTGGTGCGCCTTAAAACCCCAATTCAATTAGTAATTCAATTAGATGAAACACTACTCGTGAATAATGACACTTTATGAGACAACCATATGCCAACACAGACACATCAACTGAATATGATGATTATTGTTTGTTTTAATTACAATGCACACTCTTGATACTTCAGAATGTAGGAGGCAGAGACTAGAGAAAATAACACCATAATTACACAACCGAAAATCAAATTATGTTTGGAATGCATGAGCTTTAAAACATTGGCAATTTTAAGATTGAACCAAATTAGACTATTAAGTGGATGCAATACGATTAAGGCATTCATTGTGTGTGAATCCCAAGATCGTGTTGAGTTTGAAAACAAGTAGACTCGTGGTCAGGGAATATGTGTCCGAAGCCAAAGGTTGTATTTAGTTTGAGAACAAGTACCTTTCTGGTCTTGGGTTAGTTGTATACGTTTCAAGTTTATGCACATATACGTAGCTTTTTTTTCCCTGTTTCTTCTGAATAATAGCCTAATGATAATATATAAGTGTACGCTACTTATCTTGGCCTAACGTAACGATATTCACCTATGGAAAGGTATACCAATGGTCAATGGTTAAAAGGTTATGTCAATCGACTGTTTATCCTACAATATTAAACCCCGTTAAATTTTCCCCTTGATCTAGTTTCTATGTGTTGTTTAGTTGACTGTGTTCCTTGAAAGCTTCGTTTTCTGTTCAGGTCGAACGGGAAATGTAGCTTTCTCAGAACACAGTCAACCAATTATACAAATTAACACAAACTACAATTACAACGTTTATGAAAAGCAAGGCGTGTGACATCACCATGACAAACGCGTTGACAATAAATTTCTACCACCTTGGAACAGTCACTGGCGAATATGACGCTAGGGACTTAAACCAGATCAAACCAAACCTCACTCTCACCCTATTGTCATCCCAATGAAACAGGACAGTGTACATAAAGACATCCCCATCAAGTTATATTCTCTAACAGGGAAGACAGTAATAATTAAGAAATAATAAATAAGTACCTGTGTTTTAACTGTGAATAAAATACAGTTAGGAGTTCGGATGCGTAGTAATTAAATCACGAGTGCGTTAGAACGAGTGATTTAATTTCTCGCATCCGAACGACTAACTGTATTTTATTCACCGATAAAATACAGGTCCGTATTTATTATTTCGATTCTAACACAACAATTACCCCATTATTTACGCTATTGTTGGGGCACTATATATTATCTCGGAGGTCAAGGTAATCAGGCTGCTATGTTTACAGGCTGTTCCATTGGGCGCCCCCTTATGCAAAGTTCTGCGTTTCAATGCACTAGTTTTCACGTGACAAACAATTAAGTCATTGCTGTATGACGTCAAACGTTCTCACCTTGTTCAAGATGCTTATTGATGTTATATGTACATGTGCATATGATGGGTTTATTTCGGGTGTGTGCACGGTTTGGGAGAATGGCAATTTTGTTGTAATTAACATTTCATTAAAATTACTGTTCAGTTTGTATTCGTGACGCATATTTACCAAGTGACGTCATGTAACGTGGCGCTTCCAACGAATGAAATATACGAGGGGAATTAATGCAACAGCTGTGTTTTATCGTAGAATAACATACAGCTGTCTCCCTTCTTTGTGTATATGAAAGACTGCAGAGGTCGTGTTAGAATATGCAATAAAACACATAGATGATCATGTATATATGAATATACAAACAAAGACTAGAAAGCCACAATGCAAGTAATCAGTGCCTTGGCAGAATCTACAGAAACAAGAGAACACACCATTAAGTGTACATTTCTCGAATAATCTCTTCCAATCATTGTACCCTTTATATTTACCGCCTGTATTCCACGTTGGTGCATATTACTTTGAATCTTGGTAACTAATGATTTGTGTTACGGCAATCTTACTTCAATATCAACGAAAATGATTTCAGAAAGAATATTTCCATAATTGTATAGTAAATGTTAATCCCGATAAATGTTCTAAAAGCATACTAAAACTGCAAAATAGAGAATTTCTGTTAAGGGAAATAACATCAATCCATATGTTTCAAGATGTTCACGTCTAAATACTGAAAAGGAGATTCGTTGAAAAAAGTAGATATAAAAATCGAACAGGAAAAGTAGCAGTCAACAAACACACACATAAACAAAGGAGTTGACAATAGGACTACTGCCTTGGAATGGTCAGTGGCAAAATTGGCCGCTGTGGGTTAACATCAGGTTCTAGGGTGAAACAAACCAAACCTCACTCTTACCCTATTGTCATTCCAAAAAACGGGGCAGTGTAAATAAAGATATCCCCGCCATGTTAGCATCTCTCTAACAAACAAGGCAGCATTACTAGGCAATATAAGTAACAGTAGATATAAAAACCGAACAGGACAAGTAGCATTGAAGGACGACAGTAAACCACAAACACACAAAAAAACAAGGAACAACTATATACAAATATTAACAAAAAGCAAGAAAAGATATCACAAACACACAAGGATTTACAATAGCGCTACCGCCTTGGAACGGTCAGGGGCAAAACTAAATGACCATGCATATATAATATAAAAAAACAAAAGCCTAGAAAGCCACAAGTAAGTACTCAAAGACTTGGCAGAAGCCAGAGCAACACGAGAATTAACAGTTACGGGTACGACAAGACAAGATTAAAGACAAACATCAAACACTACCGTCCTAGGATTTAGGTAGACGTCATCATAGGGTCCACAAATGTCCGGTCATTGCACAATCAATGAGGAAAGCATAGTGGCAAACTGTAAATAGGTCAACCAATAAACATGCAGTGCGTTGCAAAATGATAGGATCATAACGTCGTTTGATAAACCTTTTAACAAGTTGAATAAAGACTGTATGAACGTGGTTCTGACCAAGTATCTTGCAAAGTTTGTGAATCACATCACCATATTAGTTATGTTGCGATAATACTTGTCGCAGAAGAGTTAGATCTGGGTTACGATAATAACAATTTGCAAAGCTTTTTAAAAGTTTATGGTAACGATAGGCCTGCAGGAGTAGATTCTTAGTTATAAAATATAAGCTGAGAAACATAGACCCCAATCTAAATGGGGATAATTTCAAAATTAAAATCATGTCTCTTTTCGTAGATTGTACTAATTATTTCGCCATTTTCCATAGAGAGATGTAAAGCAACAGTATGAAGCGACCGTATTAAAAATGTTAGCTTTCACTCTTAGGAATAAGCCATACTTCTGGCGATTTTGCCAGTTTAGAAATTAGGACCTGTAATTGTGTTAATGTTTATTGATAGATGATGATAAAATCTCATATTATCAGTCTTTTACAGTCCACAAAAGAAGAGGCAAGATTGACACAAGGATTAATACACAGAAATGATTTAAAATGATTATTTGACTATAAACTCTGATCAATGTACAATGTATGTTTTTATGAATTCGATTTTCATTACATTGCATTAAAATGTAGTATTTTCTTTTAAAAAATCCAATATATATAGAAACTAAATATACAACTAGAACGCATACGATGGCGCGCTATCGTAAATACCCACATTTTCTTCACACAGGTCAATTCCCTTTAACCCTGTATCCATTTTACATGTAATTGTTTTGATTGTTCTCTGATACTCAGATCAGAAATAGCACTATAAATGCTTTTCTGTATACATGTATGCCACTGTAAATTAATAATATTTTTTTAGGGTTTTAGTGTATTTGAACTTTTGACCTCTAATCCAGAGTCCAATGGTGACCCAGGGGCAAATTATACTGATATTTCCAAAATCATTACATTTGGCTGAATTTACCCCACCCCACCCACTCAACCTTGGAATTGAATTGAATTGAATGTTGTTTAACGGCTCATCAACACAGTATAGGTTATTTAGAGCCGCCCCAGAGAGAGGGGAAGGATACATAGGAATCCGGGAACCTGCCCTACTCTTATTATCGAATAGATTCCTATGGTTCTTTAACGTGCTCGGAGGATAGACCGATACACGGGACCGCCCGGTTTACGTCCCCATCCGACGGACTAAGGCTAAGGCTAAGTGTTTTGCCCAAGAACACACCGACGGAACTCAGTGGCACCACGGAGGATTGAACCCGGGGCCTCCGGTTACAAATCCGCCGCGCTACCGACTGCGCCACGCCAGCCCTCCACTCAACCTTGGGCAGACGTCCGAGTTTGAAATAATAAAATCGTTTGATATGATGTTAATCTTTCATAGACGATTACATATACCAAGTTATGTGCAAACATATGGAAAAATGAGATATAGGGTCCTATAGAAACCACAGCGTCCGAACGCAATGGCATCGTAGGTCCGCACTGTACTGCAAACAAGGACTGACACAAACTGAATTGTAGTGTATTTGACATTTTGACCCCCATGAAAGCCCATGAGTGTGGAGATTAATATAATGTTGCTCTTGCACGCCGTGACCATATGATGTGAAGGCATACGCTATGTTTGGTTGAATTCCGTTCAGGAGGAGATATGGACAGACAAACGGAGGCGATTTTACTATATCCCGTTTTCTTCAAAACTTGGGTATAATAAATGAATGGTATTTTATAACCATTGAACAGCTTAGGTCCTATCAGATTGGAAAAGGGAATGTGCACTTTTAATGTGTAGTGGTTGTCCATATTTGTTTGTTTGTATGGTGTTTCTGTATTTTCAATACATGAAAGCTTACCTATGACGGTCAAATTGTTTTGTGGAGGAGGCAGACCACTCTCTTTTCCTGGGTAGAACCAGTAATGTACACCTCCCGCCATCAGTAAGAATCGACACTTTCTCACAGGTCGAACCCGCAACGGTGAAAGCTGATAAGGTTTGCAACACAACGTCATTAACTTCTCGGCCACGGAGACTCTCTGTCAATATATATGTATATATATATCAAGTGTGAAGATTAAAGGATCTAACGCGAAAATAAAAAAACAATGTCTTATATGTCATAGTGAATGTATGATGGTTATAACTCTTTTGTACCACAATAGTCTAAATACACACTATGCATCGTGTAATACCCGAGGATATACACAGCATATGTTAGTTATTGTGGTACAAATATAATAGAGCATGAGTCTTGCACGTGTACGCTCGTGCATTATCTCCCCGTAAACGTGCAAAACTCATGCTCTATTATATACT
The DNA here is from genome assembly GCA_037043455.1 of Cyrtodaria siliqua. Taxonomy (NCBI): domain Eukaryota; kingdom Metazoa; phylum Mollusca; class Bivalvia; order Adapedonta; family Hiatellidae; genus Cyrtodaria; species Cyrtodaria siliqua. The sequence goes on from JAWPHD010008082.1 coordinate 51,891, forward strand.
TATACCACAATAGCCTAAATACACACTATGCATCGTGTAATACCCGAGGATATACACAGCATATGTTAGTTATTGTGGTATAAATACAATAGAGTATGAGTCTTGCACGTGTACGGACGATAATGCACTCGCTAACGCTCGTGCATTATCTCCCCGTACACGTGCAAAACTCATGCTCTATTATATACTTGTACCATAGCTCTAATGGGTTTCCTTTGTTCTTGCTTATGATATAATTTTCATAAACCTGAAGGTCTGAGCCTAAACCGTGCTATAAATGCCAGTATATTTCAGCCGTGCTATAAATGACAGATTCGGCAGTTATATTATGTTCTTCTCAATTTTACGCACGCGCAGTTGTAATTTACAACACATCTGTCAATCAAAACGACTACACCATTACCAAAACAGCACTCCTTGACATTGTATTTGCCCAATAATATACAAAGGCGATTGGCTACGATAATCAAAACATGGGCTATGCTCATTTCGCGTGATAATGCTAGTTCTTGATTGGATCGAGCTGTTAATTTGACTGAAAACTGCAACGCCCTAAAACTTCTTGCACATGCGTAGAGGGATAATGGCTCTGGTACAAAATATTTATAGCATATTTCTCTCGTATGCGATTTATACTGCACTATCGGGCCTGCGGCCCTCGAGAAGCAGTATAAATCGCATATACTCGAAAAATCATGCTATAAATATTACTTATTACTTTTTCGAAGTCAATCAGAATCAAACCAGACATACAGTTTGATACCAAACAGCTTCACAGTATATACAGACCAATAACTGAAACGGTACAAACTATAAAATACCCACTACAAATATGGATGAAGTATCTGAAATGAACAGAAAACAGTTATCTTATATACCTTGTATATCATATAGTTGAACGTATAACTAAACCAATATTTTATTTTGACCATAATCTTAGCCTTGATTTTCATATCAGACAAATACGGACTGAATATCTCACAAATATTTTCTTTAAAATGAGAGAAAATCAATGTGGGATTGACGGATGGACAAACAGCAATCCTACAGTACTCCACCGGTTTCATTAGTAGCGGACTTCTTGCTCATCAATAATTTATATTACTCAAAGTCGCCCGCTATGATGCAAGAACAAATATTTCTATTGTTTTATAAAAAGCTCGGACACACCGTTCTTCCACCATGCTATTCACTGTGCCATGCCTGCTCATTATTTTTAGTTTGAAGACTATTTCAACCTGATTTTAAAAGCCTTCAAAACCACTCAGCGATGGGTTATCATTACTGTCACACATTCTCAATACATAGTTTACCTTTAAAAAGGCTAACAAAATTATGTGTAAATCAAAACTAAGACCACATAACAGTATATGACTGAAGAAAGATAAAAATATCGGACAGGGAAAGCACCATTCAAGGACGACAGCCAACATCAGCCAGTAGAGCTAAATTACAAAAATCAATAACTCTAATTTGAATGAAAATAGAACTACGGGTCTTGCACTTACATGTATCACTTATCTCATTGCCTTCTAAAGTGTGTGAAGTTTTATTCCAGTCCCATAAATAGTTTCTAAGATTCCGGACTGACGGAAGGTTGAGGGCATGGACAAAGCTAAGACTATATGGACCCCCACAAATGTTTGTGTGTCACTAAAAAAACGTTGATTACTGATACACAATTAGCTCTCATTTTGATGAAAACAGCCATCATTACCATGCGTCAATTGGCTTATTTTATTTTTCAAAAGTTTACAACATTACATATCTAATTGTACAAAACATATAATAGGATTAGAATGAAAGCAAGACTGCTTATAGAATTTCTTTCCTTAGGATGATAATTTGTAATTTACATAATAATGAAGTTTTTTTTAAAGTTGCTCATTTTCAAGCTAACACACACATACTAGTGCGTAGGACATACCATGCGTCATTTCAAAACCACAGCTAAAATGGGGTTATATATGACATCTGCGGTTTCAGTAATTTTAACACGAAAGCTGGCAGCAGACGACAAGCTCTGTCTCATACCAGATTTGTGCGGATGATTCTTTCCAACAGTTTGAAAATAGTTTTGTCCTGGAATAATGCATTTCCATTAAATCTTATTTTAAATAACTGACTCGTGTAAATAAATACACACATGGACAACTCTTTAGTATCATATGAGTCATGTTAATTGGCAGGTTTAAGTTTTCTGAAAAGGACATAAGTCTGTAAAAACAAGAGGCCCAAGAGGGCCTGCGTATGCTCTGCTGACTTAAACGGCTCTTATAACTAGGGTTGTCGTCATAAAACACAAAAAACAACAACACCCACAACAGAAATTTAAACCCTTGAACTAAGCTAACAATTTAAACAAGAGGCCCTAGTTCGAATTTGGTATGGTATTTAGGGACTCGAGGCACAACAATTATAAAACATGGGATTTGACCGCCTGTAGAGTGGCCCCTTTATGTAGGCGGTCAAAAAGAAATATAAAAAGATCGGACAGGGAAAGTAGCATTCAAGGAGGACAGTCAACCACGAAACACAGAAACAAACACGCAAACAGACAAACAAGAAGGCAAAAGCAAGAATAAATGCAAACGACATCACAAACAAAAAAGGGTTGACAATAGGGCTACCGCATTGGAACGGTCAGTGGCAAAGTAGGCCACTGAGGGTTTAAACCGGTTCTATGGTACACCAAACCTCACACTTACCCTACTGTCATCCCATTAAAACATGACAGTGTAAATAAAGAAATCCCCGCCATGATCTAATATCTAACCAACAAGGCAGCATCAATAGGCAATATAAGTAAAATAAGTAAAACACAAATATGCTCGTGTAAATATAATACAAAAAAACAATAGCCTAGAAATCCACAATGAAGGTACCCAAAACCCATTTTATATAATTGTTGTGCATCCAGTCCCTAAATAACCATACTAAATTAGAACTATACTGAAAGGAAAAAGAAACGCAGGGTGCGTATTTTCGCTATATATTGTATCTTTAATATGCTACTGCTAATCGAATGGTACAGGGCGACATTAGGCCTGTCCTTTTCGAAATAAGGTTTAAACAACACTGAACACACCAATGGTTACCCCTTTAAAGTTTCATTATCGTCAGAATGCGCATTTGGCTCAAGCAGGTGAGCAAACTTAGGCTTTAAATGTTGCAATCACTTAACATTAAATACAGTACTGAACTGGCTCAATTTTCAAAGAGGAACTTCAGCATTTATGAATTTCTTGTTACAACGTGTACTGTGATTAAAACGTCTACAACATCACAGTTGTGTCCTTTCTCTAACTAACTTCACTTTTTTTTTTTACAAAACATCTTGGGATTTCCTTGGAATATATATGGAATTAAGTGTGCAGTATATGCAATATATAGCGGAAATACGCACCCTGTGTTTCTTTTTCCTTTCAGTATAGAATGAATTCGACAGCGCGCCATCGCAATTACCCACGTTTTGTTCAAAAAGGTCAATTCCGTTTAACCCTGTATCCATTTTACTTGTAATTGTTTTGATCGATCCTTGATACTCAGATCAGTAATAGTAATAGTAATGTTTTTCTGTATACATGTATGCCACTGCAACCAAAATCATTACATATTGTTGAGAAAGAAAAAATAGATACTTGACTGAATTTACCTCTCTCCCCCACTCCCCACTCACCTCACCCCCACGCCCACGCCCAACACCCAGCCCCATTCCCGAAGGTGGACACACTGAAATTGTTTGATATGCTTTGTATGTTTAGAGGAGCATACATGTATATGTGCCAAGTTAAAAAAAACAAATAGAAAAATGACACATTGAAATTGAATTTTGTGTATATTAGACCTTTTGACGCACCTTACAACCTCTCCAATTCGACCCCCACCCCATGCCCACCCACCCACCACCACAACAAACACACACATACAGGAGAAAACATGTATAAATTATACACTGTAATCCCTTCATTTTGAAACATAATTAAAACAATAATTAAGCCCCTGTTACCCTCCTCCACCACCCTTCACTCCAATCAAAACACAAGGGAAGACGTCCGAGTTTTAAATAATAAATCATTTGAAATGCTATGTATCCCTTTCATAGACGACTATTAAAGTATGGAAAGATGACACTGTAATTGAATGTGTATGTAATACCCCTTCACCCAGGCCCCACCTATGAGGTAGTTGCAAACACATGTGTATACATGTAGTGTAATCCCATCACAATAACGTTCATTTGAGACAAAATTTCAAAAGAAAAGAAAGCAAAATACCCCAAATCTCCGCCACCCCCGCCACCACCCACCACGGGCCGCGGGCAGACGTCCGAGTTCTAAATAAAATGTCGTTTGATATGTTGTTTACCTTTTATAGGCGATAACATATACCAAGTTATGTGAAAACATATGAAACAAGAGCTGTCGGAGAACAGCGCAGCTCGACTGCAGCTCGATTTTTTAGAGAATAATGAATTATATAGCTAGTATATACCGTCAGAAAACAATGTGGGATGGGGTTGGGGAATGGGGCTTGTATAGAAACTCGGGCTGAAATTTTATTATTTTTATTTCTTTAATCCACAGGAGGGAGCAAATATTGACTAAAACAACACAGAAATATTAAAAAAAAAAAGTGGGGTGGGGTGTTTCGGTTGGAGGGAGTGGGGGCGGGGATGGAGTAGGGAGCCCATGCCCCAATATCGGTGAGTTATGAATAAGATGCATAATGCTATAAGAAATCCCAAACCAAAATTATAGATATATACATGCTTACATGCAGACCTAGATCTGCCAGTATTGCACATTTTATGGGACATCACAATTTGTGTTCCATGGGAGCCAAGAATTGGCAGAAGACAAAACTACTTACCCAACCCTTTACAACATACTATAAGGAAACCAATTCCCAAATTAAGTTCAGCTAGGACAAGATATGTAAGAAATATAGACCTGTAGAGCTTGTACTCGAGTTGAGGACTTTAATATTCGTAATCTTTGTATAACTAAAAAGCTACTCAATCAGGGTTACCGTTACCATAAACTTCGTAAAACCTTTGCAAAATGTTATTGTCGTAACCCGGATCTGCACAGTTCGTACCCATAGGGATACAAACAATTTGTCTATCAACGGTGGTACCATACCTGACGAAAATATTATCTAATAAAAAGATGAGTGCTTCACAAACTTCATAGCAAGTCCACATAGTATAATTGTCTAAACAGCCGTTAGTAAAAAACGCTTTAATATTATTACATGCCTAAAATGTAGTATTTTCTCTAGCGAATGTTTTTTGAATAAGAGAAGTTAGCTTGTCTTTAATAAGGTGATGTGGTATGGTTGTGTATAGTTAATAGTTAAGTAGATTAAAATAAAGACCCCAAGGTATCCCGTTTCGCCATATAGGCCAAGATGCGTCTTTAACATAAAGCGGCGTCCACGTAACGGATGGCCATATTATCAATTATTTTGTGCTTGTGATGACATATATTGCATTATATTCATCTTTATAGTTGTTGTTTGAAACTCTGTGTGTCTGTGGTTGACTATCGTCCTTGAATGCTACCTTTCCAGTTATATTTTTATATCTACTTTGACAATAGGGCTACAAGTATAATTTATGAATTAATAAGTACCACATACACTTTAAAAAATAATTTTATTCATAGACTATGCTACCCGTCTGATGTCAGCCATCTGATGTCAGCAGTCTTATGTTTTACAAAACGTCTATAATCAATTTGTCATAGGGCACGTATGTACATATGATATCATTCATCATACTTAACTTCGTCAGTTTATCTGCTTCCTTTGGCATGGCAGTCATAAGGGAATTGTATACGATTAAATCATTAATCTGAACCTACTATAACGGAACTGGCACCATCGGTCGTAACTAATTACGATATCATATGACAGTAGCGAGGGTGATAATTAACAGGTATTATCTCAGATTCTAAGTGAACTAAAATGTACAACGGAGGTAAGTTGATGATGATGTTAATCAATAGAACGATATACACAAATGACACGAATTGCTACGAGTTAAAGCAAACTTTCTTAGAGTTTGGTTTTACATTGCTATATGATCGGGGTTTTTTTTACCAAATTTAAGGAGGCTGACTGGGAAAGAACGTAGTATTGTAATTTGTTAAAATTGATATTAAAAGTTCTTTTGGTATCATTTAAGAACACTATTAACAAAAAAGGGTACGTGTTCTAAATCATAATTTCACTGAAATTAGGAGAAAGAAAGTCAATGAACAGTTTAAATTACATATATGTACATCTTTTTTTTAAAGCGAACATATATCGATCGTTCCCTACCCTTAATGGCAAGAAAACACCTTTGATAAAAATGGTATTTTCTAATGTTCAACATATTTTTTACAACTTGTATATGACAATATGCTATGACATTTCTGTCATAACAAGTAAAACTATATATAGGTCACCAGGATTCCAATGGAATGTTTAAAACATATTGTAATTACAGACATTTCGTCATTTTGACATTTTCACAATTGTCCTTTCTATTGTATAAATGCTACTCTTCCTATTGGACTTATAACATTTTCTTCAAAAACATCTTGCTGGGTATCTGGTGAAAGAACATGAAATCTCTTTCATAACAATATAAAACCAAATCTGCGACAAGGGTACATAGTTCGTACCCATAGGGATACCAACAATTTGTCTATAAACGGTAATTCCATACCTGACGAAAATATTATCTAATAGAAAAAATATGTGATTCACAAACTTCATGGCAAGTACACATAGTGTAACTGTCCAAACTGCTGTTAGTAAAAAAACGCTTTACTTGAATATTGTTACAAAGAAGGATAAAAATATCGGACAGGGAAAGCAGCATTCAAGGACGACAGTCAACCACAAAACACACAAACAAACACGCAAACAGACAAACGAAAAGGCATAAGTAATAAAAATGCAAACGACATCACAAACACAAAAGGGTTGACAATAGGGCTACCGCCTTAGAACGGTCAGTGGCAAAGTAGGCCACTGGGGGTTTAAACCGGTTCTAGGGTGCACCAAACCTCACACTTACCCTACTGTCAACCCATTAAAACAGGACAGTGTAAATAAAGAAATCCCCGCCATGATTAAATCTCTAACCAACAAGGCAGCATCAATAGGCAATATAAGTAAAACACAAATATGCTCGTGTAAATATAATACAAAAAAGCAATAGCCTAGAAAGCCACAATGAAGGTATTCAATGACTTGGCAGAAGGCAGAGCAACAAGAGAATAAACCATTAAGGGCACGACAAGAAAGATTATAGACAAACATCAAACGCCACCGTCCCAATGGGCTTTAGGTAGGCGTCATCATAGGGTCCACAGCCTGTCGGGTCATCGTACAATTAAAGAGGAAAACATAGTGGCGAACTGTAAAAGGGTCCACCACTAAGCATGCGGTACGATGCAAAAGGATAGGGTCATAACCTCTTTTGACAAACTTTTTAACAAGTTTAACAAAGATAGTATGAAAGTGATCATGACCATGAATCTTACGAAGTTTATAAATCACATCACCATAGAAGTCAGGTTGTGATAGTCCTTGTCGCAGAAGATTCCTTAAATTACTTTTATATTTGGAAAGAAGATCAGGGTTACGATAATAAAATTTTGCTAAGGTTTTACGACGTTTATGGTAACGGTAACCCTGATTGAGTAGCTTTTTAGTTTTACAAAGATTACGAATATTAAAGTCCTCAACTCGAGTACAAGCTCTTGAAAAACGAATAAGATGAGACACATACACCACATAAGAAGTTGCTCGGGGAACATCCCCATCCAAGTGGGGGTAATTAACAATATCAAAATTAAAATCATCTCTCTTGTCATAGATTTTGCTAATTATTTCACCATTTTCAATCGAGAGATCTAAATCAAGAAAAGAAGCGTTATTATCAGATACATTAGCTTTATTAAGCTGAAGTTCCATAGGATAAATATTATGAACCATAGTTGGAAAGAAAAGGTTGTCAATGTTCAGTATGTCATCCAGATACCGAGAGGTGTCATTAAAAGCTTCAATAACATCTGCCTGGGTATCGGGTGAAAGACTCAACATGAAATCCCTTTCATAGCAAAATAAAAACAAATCTGCGACAAGTGGTGCACAGTTCGTACCCATAGGGATACCAACAATTTGGCTATAAACGGTGGTACCATACCTGACGAAAATATTATCTAATAGGAAGATGAGTGCTTCACAAACTTCATAACAAGTCCACATAGTATAATTGTCTAAACTGCCGTTAGTAAAAAACGCTTTAATATTATTACATGCCAAAATGTAGTATTTTCTCTAGCAAATGTTTTTTGAATAAGAGAAATTAGCTTGTCTTTAATAAGATGATGTGGTAAGGTCAGAGAAGTCATAAGTACTTATTGATGAAACTTGGCCTTTATTGAAAACTTTATCAAGAACGTCTCCTGAATTTTTTATAGACCAAAATAAATTAATCCCAGAGTTTCCATAAGTTTTATCACAATATAGTTTAACGTGATCTTTAACGGCAGTAAGACAAGAAGATAAAAGTTTGGAGATGTTTGTTGTGGTGCAGGCACTAGAATTAGAAATAAAGCGAGCCTTATACGGATTTTTATGTAATTTAGGAATCCAGTACATGGTAGGCAGTTTATTTTGCTTATCGTTTACACCAGCCTTCCTCAGTAGAATTAACTGGAGTATATGAATTGGTGCTGCCGAGTTCCAGAGATAAAACATTGACGTAATGTAGGCGTCAAACAATAATTACATTATTAGCTGCTTTATCTGCAGGAACTAAAACAAATTTATTTTGAAATTCCTGAATTCCCGATTTTAGATTACGAAAGGAAAACCTAGGTCTCGGAGGTAGTAAAGAGGGGTTAGCATTATAAAAGTTAATACGTGTATCTATAATTTTAAGAATTGACTTTTTCCTAGTAGAAAGCGAGTTTGGGTCCGCATGTTCTCTACGACACCATTTTATACTAAAATCTTCAATGGAGTGGGCGATCTGGGCACGACAGGCATTAAAATCAATAGTTGAAGTTAATTTATATTAATTTTAGGACCTTTCGAAAACAAATGCCGAATACGTATATCAACAAAATCAAAATTACCAGTAATGACATGACCTGCTGGAGCATAGCAAAATTTTGATGTGTTGCATTCACATTCCTTAGGAGTATTATGTACTATATCAAGGTCAGAAACTATTTTGTTGTAATTGAAAATAATATTTCTAATAGGCTTTTTATACTTATAACAAATTACAGGACTTTCGGAATTTTTGGAATTTTTGGAATATTTTGGGATAGAATCAACTACATGAGTATCCCGAAAAATACTAGGCATGTCAATGAAATCAATATTATTTTATATTATGTAGAAAAATCGTAAATACTTATAAATGAAGTTTGACGTTTATTGCAAATGTTATCAAGAACGTTGCCTGAATGTTTAATAGACCAAAATACATTAATCTTAGAGTTTTCATAAGATTTAGCACAATATTGTGATACGTGATCTTTAACAGCAGTAAGACAAGAGGTTAAAAGTTTGGATATATTTGTAGTGGTGCAAAAACTAGAATTGGAAATAAAACGGGCTTTATATGGTTGTTTGTGTAATTTGGAAATCCAGTACATCGTTGGAAGTCTGTTTTGCTTTTCGTCTATCCCAGCCTTGAAAATCTTGCACTGAGTGATATACATCGAAACAACATGATCTTCGGTAGATGCACTGGGAGTATACGAATTAGTACACCCGAGTTCCTGAGATAAAACATTGTCGTAATGGAGACGGTAAACAATAATTATATTATTAGCTGCTTTATCAGTAGGAACTAAAACAAATTTATTATGAAATTCCTGGATTTTCGATTTTAATTTACGAATGAAAACCTAGGTCTAGCGGGAAGTAGGGAGGGGTTAGCCGTATATAAGTTAATACGGGTTGTATGATGTTGAAAATAGTATTTTTCCAAGTAGAAAGGGAATTAGGATCATCATGTTTTCTACGACACCATGTAATACTAATATCATCAATGGATTGTGCCATCTGACCACGACATGCATTAAAATCACAGAAGGCAATTTATACTTCGTTCCTTTAGAAAACAAATGCTTAATACGTTTATCTATAATATCAAAATTACCAGTAATGACATGACCGGCCAGGGCATAGCAAAATTTAGATGTTCTACACTCGCATTCCTTAGAAGTGTTACTTACTATTTCAATGTCAGACACTATTTTGTTGTAGTTAAAAAACATATTTCTAATTGTTTGTTTGTACTTATTTTAGAAAATGTCTGACGTGATCAGACTCCTTGTCAATATGGGGTCTGAGAACATGCTGCGTAACGTATATAAGCAGTGTTATACAAAGGAACTGCTTGAATGAAAAGGTTGTCTGCTTCCTCGTCAATCAGCTTAAGTGAAGAAATGGACATCGAGTGCTTTCCAGTCTGTTTAAACATAGTATGTAAATCAGCGACTGACATAGTAATAGGTGATTTCCGTTTGATGTTAGCATTACGTTTACCACCATGAGACCTATATTTACGCTTTCGAATGGAAAATAGAGCTAACATGTCAATATAAGGCTCTTTCGAAATATTGCCTTGTTGATAAATATTATCATTAAGGCAGAGAGGAAATGTTGTCTGCAAGTTGTTCATCCACTTTAGTACTGCTATATCTCCAGCTTTTATTTTAAAAATTTTAGTTGCATCATTATCATAAATTATATATTCAACATGTTGAACAGTGACGTTCCTAAAATTATGGCGTGAATGACGAAGGTGTTGGTACAGGTAATTATTTAACTTTTTGGGATTGCCTGCGTTATATTTATGCTCATGGAGTCGAACTTTTAAGGAACGATCTGTTTGTCCAACATATTGTGTACCACTACGTGGTGCATTTCAGGTCAAAACATAAATGACGTGAGAAGTACGTCAATCAACATTTGAAGCGAGACATATGTTAAATGTTCTACCAATAACAGTTGATTTAATGGTGGAATTGCAAGTTAAATAATTGCGACAAATGCACCTCTTAGCATTGGACTTACTTATAGAGGTAAACAATCTGCGTCTAGATTGAATTAAACGATGTCTGAATGGAGACGTTACGTAATATTTTCTCAAAACAGGTGATCCAAGAGATGTTAATGAAACTTTTGAGCCGCTATCAAAAATCCTGATAAAATTATTGGAAGGAATGTGGAATGAAATTTCCGAATGAAGATGTAAAGGTTTAAGACGTACAAAAGGCTTAGATTTAAAACATGTGGAGTTATTATGTGGAATTTGTATTGATCACGCAGAGTCTAACCTAAGGCGAGAAATATTTGTTTTAAGTGTTTTCGTTAAAAGACTTATATGCATTTAAATGTATTACCATTCTGTGAAAAGCGAAATAAGGGCCAATTAGTAATTATTAGAGATACTACGTTATTACGTATCAAAGATCCGTTATTAATAACAGACGGACGGTTAATATTTCGTATTTATCGTGTTCGGCCGTTTCCAAAGGTCCACTGCCATACTCTTTCCTACTCTGAAGCTAATGTTTCGAACTAGAAATTTTCGTGAATGTAATCATGTTCAAAATCAGATATAAAAATCGAACAGGAAAAGTTGGATCCAAGGACGAAAGTCAACAACAAACACACAAAGAAACAAAGAACAACTATATATAACAATGAACTAAATGTATAAATGTAAGATAAGACATCTCAAACACACAAGGGTTGAAAATAGGCTACTGCCTTGGAACGGTCAGTGGCAAAAAAGGCAGCTGAGGGGTGGGGGTGAGGGTGGGGGTCGGGGCGGGTTTAAACAAGGTTCTAGGGTGACCAAACCTTACACATACCCTACTGTCATCCCAATAAAACGGGACAGTGCAAATAAAGAAATCCCCGCCATGAACGATTCACTAACCAACAAATCAAGATGATTTCAATTTAAACATCGTTAACTATCCACACCTGGATGGAGATGTACCTCGTGCTACCTCATACGGGGTGTATATCTCCCTACTCATTTGATTTGCTAGAGCGTGTAATGATGTTATAGACGATCGAAATGAAGTTATTACAAGTAAACTTCTTCAGTAGGGTTTTTATGGAGATGTGGTCTATAATCTTCGAAAGTTAAAGGGGTCTGACGGGTTTCCTGACCGCTTTAAAAATTTAATCAGGAAGTTCGTCAGAAAAGGATATAACACTTTGGTTTTACAGCGCACTGCATGTTTAGTGATTGACCCCTCTACTGTCAGTCATTACGCTTCACTTTTCACTTGTGCGATGACTGGACTACCTCTTGGGACTCTATGATTGTACCTACTGAAACCCCAACTAAGGGTGATTGGTGCATGAGCTTTCGTCCCTCGGGTTTTCTGGACGTACCCTAGATTGGTTTTCTCTTTATCGGCAACTACTGTTGTTGTTCAGTACGATTCTGGATACATCCTGAGATGTTTATTATTGTGTATGTGTTTCTTAAGTTAGATTCTCTGGATGTGGACTTCATTGTTAGAGAATTCCTTTTGTTGGGATGTAGTTTTGTTTAAACTGTCTTGTCTATTTGGGCGCTGAAGACAGGATAATAGCGAGGATTGTGCGCATATCAAATCGATTCAAGCTAACCAGTAGGCCTTATTGCTTACTGACCGTTCCAAGTCGGTAACCCTGTCTTCACCACCCTTTCTGTTTTTTTTTTGTCTCTTTCGTTGTATTGCAAGCCCTTGTTTGCAGTACAGTGCGAACCTACGATGCCATTGCGTTCAGACGCTGTGGTTTCTATAGGACCCTTTATCTCCTTTTTGTATATGCATTTCATGTCAGCTACGCCGCTGCAAGCTACACAGTTGAATTGTGATCTGACTGGTAATGACGTATCCAATCAAGTTACTTCAATGCTTCGGAGGCCTCTGAATAAGAAATGGCTGAAATGTTTACATTAAATAGTACATGAGTACTCATTCATCATTGAATATATTAAACGAGTTGGCAAAATGATATAAAGCGAGGCTTTAGCCGAGCATTATGTCATTTTTGCTAACGAGTTTAATAAATTCAATAATGATTGAGAACGAATGTTAGATTCTATTTGTCACATATCTCACATATCGACTTTTATTGCATTTTGCCTGGCGCTTTAACATACGAAACCGATTTTTTTTGAAAGCGCATACAAGGCTAATTTGCTGACTTATATAACTAGTGGTATATCAAAAATATAGAATGGTGTTATTCCACTTCCACACCGTAAGTTATGTGATAAATTCTGTTAGACGTCCCTCGGACGAGCCTATTCCCTCTGTCCGGAAACAGTGTGTTGACAATAGTCTAGGCATTTATGAACGTGAAGTTGGCAGTAACAGTAGTAGTAACTGCTACTGCTACTGCTACTGCCACTGCTACTACTACTGCTAATGCCACTGCTACTGCTACTGCTACTGCCACTGCTACTGTTGACCTTCATTGAAGAAGGTTGCTGTATCGGTGTAAGTAATATGTATTCTCATCTTTCGTTCTGATCTTTTTGTGTTTTGTGTGTACACATTAATGTAGTATGTATTGTTCTATCTATTACTGCTACTTCTACTGCCACTGCCAATGCCACTGCTACTGCTACTGCTACTGTTACTGCTACTTCTACTGCCACAGCCACTGTCACTGATACAGCTACTGCCACTGCCACTGATACAGCTATTGCTACTGCTACTGCTATGGTTGTGTAAAAAACGTAACGCTTAAAAGGAGAAACTAACTGCTACTATTAGCTACTGCTACTGTTGCTACTACTGATGGTAACTACTGCTTTTGCTGATAATACTAGTAGTTGCCATTGCCACTGCTTTACTGTTTCTACTGCTAGCAGTAGCTGGAAAGTTACAGCAATAACGGTCGAGAACAAATTTAAACATACAAACAATGATATTATTTGGCGAAGCGGTTGTGTAACATATGATGGTTGCGAAAGGGGTTGTCTGTTAAACATGATGGTGGGAAAGTAGAAACGAAACAACATACTTGCGCAAAGAAAACAAACTTAAGATGAGATGGTGCTCCAGTGCTGCTACTGCTGACAGTAGCTACTGCTAAAGCTGTTACTGCTGGCAGTAGTTAGCAGTAGCAGTAGCTGTAGCAGTATCAGTAGCAAACATAAGATGGTTGCGAAAGAGGGTTAAACATGATGATGGGAAAATAGAAACAACATACTTGCGCAAAGAAAACATACTTGCGATGAGTATACCTATTGCGATGGTGATCTACTGCTGCTACTAGTAGCTACTGCTGCTACTGTTGACAGTATTTAGCGTATCAGTAGCAGTATTAAACATATGCGAAAGCGGTTGTTTAGTAGCTACTACTACTGCTGCTACTGCTGGCAGTAGTAGACATGATGGTGGGAAAGTAGAAACAACATACTTGCGCAAAGAAAACTTAATTGCGATGAGTATACCTATTGCGATGGTGCTCTACTGGCAGTAGCAGTAGCAGTAGCATTAGAAGTAGCAGTAGGAAATACAGCAATACATACTACATTAATTTGTACACAAAATGAAAAAAACACAAAAGGATCAGAAAGAAAGATGTAACGTTGAACGAATTCTTATCCACTCTATTAATAGAATACATATTACTTACACAAATTCAGCAGCATTCTTCAGTGAACGTTAACAGTAGCAGTAGCAGTGGCAGTAGCAGTAGTAGCAGCAGCATCGGCAGTATCAGTTACTGCTACTGCTACTGCCAACTTCACGTTCATTAGGCATTTGTTGAGAAAAGTTATAAACAATGTATAAGCCAACAGTGTAATATAACTAATACAACAGACCGTGACATATATGGATAGTATCTAATTGATTGATTGACAACTGTCAAAACCTAAAAGACGGAACTCATTTGTTACGGTGTCTGTAACTTATCTTTTAAATTTATTGATTTTGGTGAGTACCATAAATATGCGTGTGTAAAGGCTGTACGATACAAAATTTCGTTTATAAATCATTTAACGGTTTTTGGGCAAAAATTCATACGGGCAAAGCCCGACCTGCCGAGGCAGGTCGGGTGAAGCCAGACTATAGGTTACACGTATGTACATGTATGCATGGGAATGAATATGTTAAATACTCACTAACTAACTCTACTCATTTTCATTTTCGTAGTGCGTCCATCTTGAATTTCGTCTCCAAGATGGTAGACGACGCCATTTTGAAACTTTCGGTCTCATTTCTTACCAGCTTCCTGTCTCACGGTGAAGTCACGCAGACTTGATTAACAGTTGAAAGCCAAAAGTAACTTATAGGCGTTCCATTGTTAACTGAAATAATGACTTTTAAAGAATGCTTACATTTTTATGAAGGATTGCGTGTACCCCAGAGTTTTCTATATATATGTCTAAGACACTGAAGCGCTTCAATTTTGAAGCGTCTGTGAGTGGTGTAGATCGTACGTTTCGCACGTCGTAATCGGTATAGATCGTAAGATTCACACGTCGTAAAGAAATTTTCCACGGCACGTTAGCGTTCTCTACAACGTGCGACTATTACATATCACAGGCCTTATTCTCCGCTATTTTTACGGAAAATACGAATTAAGTGACCTTGCTGTGCAATGTTTTCGTTTATTAAACAAACAAATTAACGCAGATCTGTTGCATATTTCTTGTTAGCGTTTCTAAAATTCACATTCGCAAAATCTCGATCGATACAGGACCGAGATTTCCGGGTTCTCCATCACATTTTTAACGGGTTCCAAGTAGATGAGGTTTACTGCAATTTTAATATGGGAAAAAATACATTTTTGAGACGGAATGGGTCAAATTTTGACCCCCTATAACAAAATATGATACCAGCAACTGTGATTAAGAAGAGTTTATTTTAATTAGCAGAGTTTATTTTAGTATATGATAGAACGAAATATGTGTTTCTAGTAAAGTGATCCTACATAAAATAAGGTAAAGGCTAGCAAATACACATATGTTTACATTAATAGCAAGTTAAAAATGTAACAATAATGTTTTAATATGAAACAGGCACTGACTAGATAACGGGCAAAGTGCTTTAATACAATGAATGATTAATTGTGTATGGAATGGATGGGGACTGTAGTAAGAATTTGATAATAGCAGGTAACAAAGATTAATTAAATATTCTCAATAACACTAAACAGATAACAAAAAAGAGATTTCACTAATAACAGTTTAAAAGATGAAAAAAACTTGCCCCTCCCCCTCCTCATCACCAACAGAGCCTTTTACTAGGTCCAGGGCATTTTTCAAGAACATTAGAAAAAGGCCTAGGCCTGCTGAATTTGGGAAAAAGAAGCGCTAGACTGTCCAAACTCGAAAATAACTTGCCACTCCCCCTCCTCATCACCACCAGAGCCTTTTACTAGGGCCAGGTTTTTTTTCAAGAAACTTAGGAAAAGGCCTAGGCCTGCTGAATTGAAAAAATAGCGTGATTTTCGTTGTTTTGGGGGAAATATATAACGGGAAATGTCATTAAAATGTAGTTTTAGGTAAAATATTGATTACGTTTTAGAACTGAGTTATTTTAACATACAAACTGTGCAAAATATGTCACCTAATTACCAAACAAAATCAAATATATATATATTTTTTACCCCAAAATTGAAAAATAGAGGTTTTTGCAATTGGGAAGAGGCCGAATTTCTGTTCCTGTTAAATAGGTTAAAAAATCCCTGAGGTCTAGAAAGGGGCATTTTGGCCTAAACTATGGGAAAGATCCATGAAATGTGGAAAATATCCATGACTGGGGAATGACAATTTCAGAGTTAATTAAGTCTAAAAAAAATGGCGATGATTTTCAAAGTAATTTGGGTGGGGAAGTGGCCTTACACGGACCGCTGCGAAAAAGGTTTAAACGGCCTCGACTACCTACCTACTACTACTTATGAGTCTCATTTATTAAACATAGAAAAAACATCCTAAGTATTTTGATGGGTATTTTTGCCAACAAATAGAACCTAGATATTTCAATTTTATGTATACACTTACATTCCGTTGGAAAAGCTAGAATAAATAATAAACATGTTGCTAGATTCTTTGAGATTATCTACAGTGGTCGGCCAGAGAAGGCTCGGATTACAAATAAACATGTGTTCACCGTGACCGGACCATTTCCTTTAAAACGCTGCCGACATATTTTATGAGAACAAAACAATCTATTTTTTCCGAAAACTGTTCTGTTTGTTAGCCCCCGAAAATTGAAATACACTGACTCACACAAAAACTGCACAAAAAATGCTTGCGCATATTTTCTGTGTAAAGAAAAGGATCAAATAATGTATGCACTCAAATCTATCCGTATCTTATTCTTCTCGAGTGTATGTGTCTCAACTTATTCGTTTTTCTAGAGCTTGTACTCGAGTTGAGGACTTTAATATTCGTAATCTTTGAATAACTAAAAAGTTATTCAATCAGGGTTACCGTTACCATAAACTTCGTAAAACCTTTGCAACATTTTATTATCGTAACCCCGATATTTTTTCCAAATATAAAAATAATTTAAGGACTCTTCTGCGACAAGGACTATCACAACCTGACTTCTATGGTGATGTGAATATAAACTTCGTAAGATACTTGGTCATGATCACTTTCATACTATCTTTGTTAAAAAGTTTATCAAAAGAGGTTATGACCCTATCATTTTGCAACGTACTGCATGCTTGGTGGTGGACCCTTTTACGGTTCGCCACTATGCTTTCCTCTTTATTTGTACGATGACCGGACAGGCTGTGGACCCAATGATGACGCCTACCTAAAGCCCATTGGGACGGTGGCGTTTGATGTTTGTCCATGTTCTTTCTTGTCGTGCCCTTAATGGTGTATTCTCTTACCGCTCTGGCTTCTGCCAAGTCATTGAGTACCTTCATTGTGGCTTTCTAGGCTATTGTTTTTTTGTATTATATTTACACGAGCATATTTGTGTTTTACTTATATTGCCTATTGATGCTGCCTTGTTGGTTAGAGTTTAGATCATGGCGGGGATTACTTTATTTACACTGTCCTGTTTTAATGGGATGACAGTAGGGTAAGTGTGAGGTTTGGTGCACCCTAGAACCGGTTAAAACCCCGAGTGGCCTTTGTTGCCACTGACCGTTCCAAGGCAGTAGCCCTATTGTCAACCCTTTTGTATTTGTGATGTCGTTTGCATTTATTATTGCTTTTGCCTTCTTGTTTGTCTGTTTGCGTGTTTGTTTCTGTGTTTTGTGGTTGACTGTCCTCCTTGAAGGCTACTTTCCCTGTCCGATCTTTTTATAATTCCCTTTAAAGTCTTATTACAGGTACAAAATAAAACAAAAAGCTGACCTTCCTACCCACTACCTATTGTTCCAGTAAACACGGGTTTTATTTTATTAGGCCTTACAAATATATTTATTTAACAATTTCCTGACTTTAAGATTAAGATCTGATCAAAGGACTACGTACGATAAGAGCCGTATTTGGCCCCAGGATTTGTGAAAATTTCAAACGTGGAAATTCAAGATAAAAATGTAATACCTTTCCAGATAAATGTTTAATCTGTTTATAATAATGAAAAATAATATTCAAAACCGTATCTTATGGGGCGATATTGTGCCTTGAATGCAGTCAGGTAGGTCGTTTTGAGCAAAAAACGTGGAAAACGGCCATTATAAACGTCACCTGTAAAATAAACCAAAACGGCATCCCAGAGATATTTCCAGAATTCATGCATAATGGTAATCCAAACCAAGCCTATAAATATCTCTGGGATGCCGTTTTGGTTTATTTTGCTACAGATGATTTAGTGTTTAAAAAAGCGGTAATTTTTCTCGCTGTGTTGCTATGAAGAGTTGTCGTTCGTAACAAAACAAGACCGTATCTAAGGAGAGTTATCGTACTTATATAGATGGCGCCATTTACTTCCTGGTTCACACATGGACAAAATAAACGCGTTATTAGTCGATTTTCCGAAGGTAAGTGTTATTATTGGTAAATTACACATACTATAATTACACATGTCAATTTATTGAAATGCTGTGTGATAATGTAGAGTTAAATTTCTACGAAAGCAAGTTTTTAAGTGTTGTGTCATGTGATTTCGCGAGAGGACCGACACTCTTGTTAGATCACCAGCAGGGGTGTATAATCATTGGATGGTGGTTTGATAGAATATGCAGAAACAGAATACTACTTTTCAGTTATAACGTGGAGCAGTAGGTTTTCATTTAAAGGGATATTTATATACTCACCAACTTTATTGAAAACTTGTGCAAATCACAGACCCTGTCTGACAGGGGGTCCCAAAGGGGTTTTGCGTGAAAACGTGATCGGGGTGTTTTTTAAAAACGTGACACGTGAAACAAACAATATTTTTGCGTGATTGCGTGAAAATTATATCAGCGTGATCCGTGATTTTGGTCTTGGTAAAACGTGATCGCGTGATATGGTGACGTGAAACGTGAATTTTTAGTCCTTTTCAGTCTTTTTAGTGTCCCTCCTCCTCCCCCGAGCCTCCCCTGAAAGCCTCAGAATACATCTGACGGCTCAAGTTTGTGTGTGATTGTGTGTGGTTTTGTTTTGTTGTTTGTTTTGTTGTTGTTGCAACCCACACATTGTACTAGATAAGCTCGAGCCTATAGCGCTTCACGTCTGCTCATCCACATTTAACGTGAAATGTGAAAGTTCTGCTATTTTCACGTGAAGACGTGATCCTTGTTTTTATTTTACGTGATCACGTGAACACACACCCCCTTTGGGACCCTCTCTGACAGGCATTCATATTTGTTGTACATCCATGATAGGCGCATCCTTGTCTAATCTGAACCCACAGTGGTGAGAGCCGGGAAGTTTTCAAACGTAACGTCTTTACCCTCTCGACCACAGATGCGCTTATCATGGATGAGGCATATATTCCACCCACTTCACTCCCCACACCAAGTGACAAACCCTTAAATTTCTGCAATTATACCGGTAGTTTAAACTGTGCTTGCCAGAGGTTGTTTTTTTGCGGGGGTCGGGTAAAATTTTAATAACCCAGCAATCAGTGGTTCCAGTCTCAATGGTGCCAGTGGGTATCATCTCTGTGCATAAGGGCATGACAATTCCGTTATCAGAATCAGTTAAAATGGAAAATATTAATAAATTATCAATACCATGTATCCGCGAAACACGTAAACATATATTTGAATCTATCTGATAGCGCCTTAAAACCCAATTCAATTCAATTCTTATCTGATAGTAATAGTTGGGGCACGGTTCCCAACTTCCTAAATTCCTATCCTTCCCATGTCTCTGGTTCAGCTCTAAATATCCCAAGACAATGGTTTTGATGAGCTTTTAGTAATAATTCAATTCATATTTGTATATTTGACTATAATTACACTATCCAGTGTTAAGCAATAAAACATCAGTTGTCTGATTTGGTATTTGGAATATAGCTATTTACTTCTTTTTAGTGAATAACACAAACGCATTATTTCAAGTGATAAATTGATATGCATCACACTCACAATGTTCATGATGTAGTGTCCCAAATTCAATTCATATTCAAAAAAATAATATTTGCTTTATATACATTGTTTTTTTTATCTAACCTTAAATAAGCATGTTATGACAAGTTTGTGTGTTTTTTTCAGTGTCTTAGCATGTGTAAGCTGTAAGAATTGTGACATGGTCTTGGAAATATCATGGTGACATGATCTGGTCTTCTTTGATGAACAATCGGTATGCAGTTTAGCTTTTAATTCAAGTATTTTTAATTTTTTAAAGTTAGTTTTCAACTTATTTGAATCTATAAATATGTTTATTTATAAACAGACTACAGTAGAAAAACTTGCATGTCAGGGTTACACCTGGGTACAAACAGTATATTGAGATCAGTGTGTCATGTGTCAGAGAAAACAACTCTTAATATATTTTCTCAAAAGAATGAAATGGGTTGAAATGTTCACCAATGGTGTACATGATTATAAAAGTGTAAAGGAGTAATGTTTTCAATTTTATAAGAATAATAATGAAATATAACACAGTTTAGTACAGTAAATTATTTCACATATGAATTAATATATTGGGTATTTTTTTTTATGTAAAACAAATGTGCAATTTAATTTTCAGTGTGCTGTGTTGGTGAATGCATGGTCAGTGTTGCTGTGGCCAGTGTTATGACTACATGTATTTGGAAATACTGTAAGTTCTATGTTTGTATGTTATTAGTATGATGTCATATAATCACTATATTTATATGTTTTCCATGTATTGTAGGGTGTAAAGATGTTTTATTTTTAGTATGTGCATATAAATGCATATAATTGAGCCAAATAAATGTACTAAATTGGTTAAATAGAAAAAGGTGACTATGAAAATAAAATAATAGGCCAACATAGTCATATTCTAATGATTTCTAATCCATTTTGGCATGTGATGGCCTTTTAATCAGATTACTTTAAAAATTGATGTTGTTTTCAACAACCTCCAAGTGTTGTCATTTATAACACCTTTGAATCTGAACACAGGTGGGCTTGTATTCATGATTTATTGTATTATGATATTGTTCACAGCTGGAATATTTGTATATGCACTACATAAAATGGTGAAGTTCTCTTGGTGCTTTCATTGCAGTTTATGTTTTATATGCAGCACTTTTTTTTTTATACATTTCCAACAGGAAACAACATGAAGATTATTGCAGAATATTTCAATGGAGGACCAGTCCAGTGAACTACAGGCCTCCTTTTGGACAGAATTCTACAAGACCTGTCAAAAATAAACAAGTGAACAGTGCAACTATTGACTATGAACCTACATGTATGAACTCAACAAGGGCAATTGGAAAGCTAATTGTGATATAATACATACTTTTTTGGTGGAGTATACCACCATAGTTCTGTTAATTTAAAAATAATAAAATTTATAAAAAAAAGTGTATTAGCTGAACAACATTGTCTTGTTTGTTGTTTTTCTCCATGATATCCAGGCAATATGTATTCCTTCTGGATATATTGTAAATGGTCAAGTGTAAATCATAGGTAAGACTAGAAGTATAAACCTGTTGCCTAATAATCACTTTATATAGCCTATGCAACATGGATTTATGTTAGGGGGACTTTTGTAATTAACATATTAATTATTGTTTCATCTAATGTCAGGCATAAATATTTTTATTATTGGCATATACTTGAATGTGTTTGGCTAAACATCTCAAGCTCATAGTACAAGTACCTATGTTTATGAATCTTTTTATTTACAGTATGACCCATGTGAGTTTGACAACATGATATTAGTAATGGAATGATAAAATCTTTGATACCAAACATGACAGGAATTTGTCAATGTAATTCTAATTTTTTTTATATATAATTTAATCTAAACAAAACTCAAAGTTCACTTTCTTTTGCAACTGAGTATATTATACATGGTGTTGTCTGATGATCCCTATTGGTCTTTTATGAGGTTTTACCATGTCCTCAATGGGACAAATAAGTTAAAAACAAAAAAATGAACACATTTGCATATCTAAGTCAAATAACTTATTTTTTTTAATTTTTGATTGTTTGAATGGTGTTTTACATCTTCTTTAGCACATTTTAGGCCATATATGACAGTCGATTTGTTTGTGTGGCAGAGGCAGACCACCCAATTGTTCTTGTGTAGAACTAGTACTGTTTACCTACCACCATCCGTAAGAATCGACACTTTTTCAGAAGAGATCCCAGTGGGATTCGAACTCGCAGCGGTGACAAGTGAGGTTTAACCCCTCGACCACGGAGTCACAAATGTTTCAGTATAAAAGTATAAACGTTACACAGTTTTGTGGACCATTTTTTGTATCGCAATCGGGTTTTAAAGGGACACACGACAATCTTGATTTTTGAAAAACCCGTGGCGTCCCATTAGTTTTCTACGCAACTTGCATTTGTCAATCATTAATATTAATTAAAGGGAGTACATCATGATTTTTCTAGAAATATCTTCAATTATAAAAATGTTTCAATTCATGATAAAACACTTATATCCATCAAAATATGATGTTGGAACCATATTGTTAAGGTTTAAACTTCGAATACACCATATAGCTAGGACGGAATCGTAAATTAACCCTGGTGCGTAACCTAGGATAGCACGTATTACTGTACAGAATGAATTTCCTTGTAACTAAGGGGTCATTTTTAGGATCGTTCATTATGTTTAGGCGCTTTAAAATAAAAAATATCATTATTTGTCTATTTTAAGTCTGACCCCTAGACCCCTTTGAAAAGCCTGATGTACTCCCTTTAAAGCGATTTGGTTTTCATATATTTTAACTGTTGAATATATTGCACTGGTAATATATGTAAACATACGGTAGCATAAGACGAAAACTCATCGTTTTGTTTAATTATATCCAAGCAGGGTTCATGTCAAAATGATACTGGTTAAATAAATCGAGACGCTGATAATTGATTAAAGATTGCCTTGTGTCCCTTTTAATAATATATTACAATTTTCAAAAACAGCATTGCAGATTGTGAATGCGTACTGTTGCCATGGTTACGCATACTGTTATTTTATAAACAGCAGTGAAAATTAGTATCACCTAAAACTTATGTAGATAAAGATTTCTTAACGGAGAATCAGTTTTTCGAAACTATTAAAAAAAAGTTGCTACTTTTAAGGAAATTATTTAGACATATCAACTAAGTATGAATACAACAAGGACAACTCTATACATATCTGAAACAAGAGGCCCAAGAGGGCCTGTGGACGCTCTACTGGCTAATATGGCTCTTATGACATCAATGAAGCGAGTGACTATCGTCTTAAAGAGGCAAAATATAGCATTTTTAACTATATCAAGAGCAGTAACTCCGTCATTACGGGTCCGATCTGGCTGGTTTTCCAAGTTGGCCAGTAGAGATAATAAAAATTCAAAAAATTCAAAAAAAAAAAATTCAAAAAAAAAAATTCAAAAAAAAAATTCAAAAAAAAAAGAAAAAAACAAACAAATATATATATATATATATATATATATATATATAAAAAAAAAATTAAAAAAAAAAAATTAAAAAAAGAAAAAAAGAAAAAATAAAGAAATTAGAAAAATTTAAAACAAGCATTGATGTAAAACTGTGACCCCCGGGGCGGGGCCAGATGTGACCCCAGGGTCAGCATTTGAACAAAAATAAGCTTATAGCAACAGCAAAATATTAAACCTCTGGCTCTTGCAGTTTCAGAGAAGAAGATTTTTTAAGTTTTTCCCTATACATGTCTATGTAAAACATGTGACCCTTGGGGCGGGACCAAATGTGACCCCAGGGTCACCATTTGAACAAACTTGGTAAAGCTTATAATAATTGTAAAATATCAAACCTCTGGCTCTTGTAGTTTCCGAGAAGAAGATTTAAAAAAAAAAAAATCCTATATAAGTCTATGTAAAACTGTGACCCTCGGGGCGGGGACAAATTTGACCCAAGGGTCACCATTTGGACAAACTTAGTAGAGGACCATAAGCTGATGCTACATGTAATACATGAGAGCTCTGTGCCTTGTGGTTTCAGAGAAGAAGAGTTTTTAAACTTTTTTCCTATATGTCTATATGAAAAACATGCAAAACCTCAATATACAAACTTTGGACCCCCGAGGCACGGCCATTTTTGACCCCGGGGACTTTATTTGAACAAACTTGATAGTCTAGGCGTTGATAATCATTTTAAAAGAAAAACTGTTGAAATCTGTCAAGCGGTTCTGGAGAAGAAGATTTTTTAAGGTTTCGACCATATATGGTAATGGCAGCCATCTTGGATGTAGCGCTGACCTAATTTTAACAAATCTAAAAAGCATTCATCTAAGGATCATCCATTTGAAGTTTGGTCAAAATTAGCCAAGCGGTTTCTGACGAGAAGTCGTTTGAAGAATTCCCTATACATGTCTATGTAAAACATGTGACCCTTGGGGCGGGGCCAAATGTGACCCTAAGGTCACCATTTGAACAAACTTGGTAAAGGACCATAAGATTATAGTTAATGCAAAATATCAAACCTCTGGCTGTTGTAGTTTCTGAGAAGAAGATTTTTTAAAAAAAAATCCTATATAAGTCTATGTAAAACTGTGACCCCCGGGGCGGGGACAAATTTGACCCCAGGGTCACCATTTGAATAAACTTAGAAGAGGACCATAAGCTGATTCTACATGTAATACATGAGAGCTCTGTGCCTTGTGGTTTCAGAGAAGAAGATTTTTTAAAGTTGTTTCCTACATGTCTATATGAAAAACATGCAAAAGCTCAATATACAAAGTTTGGACCCCCGGGGCACGACCATTTTTGACCCCGGGGACTTTATTTGAACAATCTTGATAGTCTAGGCGTTGGCGATCATTTTAAAAGAAAAACTGTTGAAATCTGTCCAGCGGTTCTGGAGAAGAAGATTTTTTAAGGTTTCAACCATATATGGTAATGGCAGCCATCTTGGATGTAGCGCTGACCTAATTTTAACAAATCTAAAAAGCATTCATCTAAGGATCATCCATGTGAAGTTTGGTCAAAATTAGCCAAGCGGTTTCTGAGGAGAAGTCGTTTGAAGAAAAGTTAACGGACGACGGACGACGGACGACGGACGGACGACGGACGACGGAAGACGGACAACACACCATCCCATAAGCTCTGCTGGCCCTTGGCCAGTAGAGCTAATAAAACCATCGCTTCTAAACAAAAAAAGAAATGAAAATTTTGAAGAAAAAGGAATATTTGGTGAAAAAAACTCATTTAAACTACTGTTGCCATGGTTACCGGCAATAATATAAGACATTTACACCTTACGTTCACACCAGCCAACAAATGTTTATAAATACTAATATCAAATAATAAGAATTCGCAACAAGTATTTCTGCAATGTTAACAAAAATAGGTTAGCATTGAGAAAAGTCGCAGTTTTAGTTAAAGTCAAGACTGAAACAGAGTTATCTCCCTTATAATTCATATATTGTGTTTTAATACGGTAAAACTTGATAGTGTAATTATTTATAATTTATTACCAAACACTTTTAAAGTACAAACATTATTAAAAACAACAATGAGAGCAAGAGTGCTTGCATTTTTCTTCCTATACCCCCCCTATTTTAAGTAATTTCTTAAAAAATATACATGCGTTGAAAACATCTTATTTTTTGAAAAATGAGATAAGCCAACATTTTAGTTTTCCTTATTTATTAAAATATAGGTATTTTGCAAAACATCTATGCATATTTCATCAAAATTTAAATAGGTGCCAAAATGGGCCCTTATCATACCTAGTCCTTTAGGGCGTGTATGGTAAATAACTGCCCAACAAAAGAGGGTTACACAGTGAATGGGTGCAAGGTTAAAATCATGCTAGATGCGGGTACCACTTGTGTTGTGGTAAGATATAGTTTAGTAGAGGCAGATCAGTTTTTGCCAGCGAAGCGATGTTGCAAATACATCGATGGAATGGAACATTATTTTCCTGTGGCATTGATAGACGTGGAAATGCCGTATTTCCGGGGTACGATGCCGTATTTCTGGGGTAAGACTGAGGCTCTGTGTATAAAATCACCATTATATGATTTAGTTATAGGAAATATCTCAGTAGCTAGTTATCCGAAACCGGAAGACGCCGTCCATGTGGTACAGACTCGAGCACAGGCGAGACAGGAGTCAAAGCCGTACCGGAAGTTGACTGTGCCTATGAAGATCTTGGATATTTCAAGGGATGACCTCCTGGAGATGCAGCAACAGGATGTGACGTTAGAAAAGGTCAGAGAAAAGGCCAAGGAGGGCGATGTACGACTGCAAGAATGGCGCAAAGGTAAGTTTTGTTTATAAAGACAAGATATTGTATAGAGTTTGAATTAAGGGAAAAGAAAGCACATAAATTAGTAGTTCTTGAAGGATGTCGTCAGGCTGTGTTAAAGATTGCACATGAGTCGCTAATGGCGGGACATTTAGCAATCCGGAAGACAAGTAGTAGAGTAACCATGGAATTATACTGGCCAGGGGTTAATGCAGAAGTAACCCGGTTTTGCCAGTCATGTGACATATGTCAAAGGACTATTCCAAAAGGTTGGGTTCCCAGAGTTCCATTAGGGTCTATGCCATTAATAGAGTCTCCGTTCAAACGAACAGCAGTAAATATTGTAGGACCTATAGAACCTATCACAGAATGGAAGAATACATATATTTTGGTTATGGTAGATTATGCTTCCAGGAAAGCGGAAGCTTTAGCTTTACCGGTAATAGAGGCAGAGCGGGTAGCAGAAGCTTTAGTGGATATGTTCAGTCGTCTGGGGATTCCGGAGGAAATGCTGACTGATATGGGTTCACAGTTCATGTCGAGACTAATGGCGGAGGTGAGTAGGCTATTGTCGTTACGTCAGTTAACTACTACACCATACCATCCGATGTGCATGGAGTGGTAGAAAAATTCAATGGCACTTTAAAGCAAATGAATATGAATAAATAAATCCATGTTGGGATCTGACGAGCAATTGGTTGCAGAAATCCCATTGGCTTGTCCAGCAGATAAAGGAAATCATTGATGATGTAGATGTATGTCAAGAGTTATCCATGGAACAGAAAAAAAGGTAAGGTACTGGAAGAGTTTACAGATGTCTTAACTGAGGTACCGGGTACCACTACCTATTTCGAGCATGATATTAAGCTAACCACAGCCAAACCACTCCGTTTCAAAGAATACCCTATACCTTTTCAGTCCCAAGATTTAGTTGACGAGGAAGTTAATAAGATGATCAAATTAGGATTAAGTAGTCGAACCTTCAACTCCACCATATTCTAGTCCTTTAGTACTCATAAGGAAGAAGGACGACAGTATTAGATTTAGCATAGATTTTAGGCAGCTGGATCGAGTTACGGTGTTTGATGCCGAACCAATGCCAAATATAGAAGAAATATTTTCTCTAAGTTGTCTAAATACAAGTATTTTTCGAAACTAGACCTTAGTAAAGGATATGACGTCATTCGAAATGTCTAAAGATTTGTTTCGTTTTACAAAAATGCCATTCGGTTTGGTGTGTGCAAAATCTGCCTTTGTAGACTCATGAGGAAAGTGTTAAAGGACCAGAGTAAAGCTGACAGTTTTGTAGACGATATCTTAATATTCACAGTAACGTGGGAGCAACACGTGGTAGCTCTGCAGCAAGTTTTCACCAGGTTAAGGTTGGCGAGACTTACAGCTCGACCTGCAAAATGTGGCTTAGGGTTTAGTGATCTGGAATGTTTGGGGCATATGGTCGGAGGTTCCAAGACACTTAAACTGGTTCAATCAAAAGTGGAAGCAGTGCAGAAGGTGGAGTGACCTAAATACAAGAAGCAGGTAAGATAGTTTGTAGGGTTAGTAGGTTTTTTATAGGAAATTTATTCCGAATTTCTCAGCAATAGCAGCTCCTTTGACAGATTTGACTAAGAAAGGATAGCCCAATAAGGTGGCATGGGAAGAAAGTCGTGAGAAAGCATTTCAGACATTAAAAGGGAGCTTGGTAGGTTCACCTATTCTGAGGTTACCAGAATTGGATAAGCTGTTTATTCTTAGGACGGATGCGTCAGAGTGTGGTTTGGGAGCAGTGTTGCTACAAGAATCAGAAAATGGCATCAAATTGCCAGTGCCTTATGCTAGTACACAAGAGGCACAAGAGGGCCTTCTTGGGCCTCTATCACTCTACTGGCTATAATAACGGTGTCCATGGTGGGGTGGGTAGAAGGATTGTGTCAGATATGGCAATATCAAACTAGTTTTATATAAACCGTCTTCAATTACCAAGATATGGGGGAGGGATGTATGTGGTTCAAGTCTGGCTGGTTTTAAAACAACTCAAAACTTTCGACCACAGATTTGACCACAGGGTCACCATTTGAAAAAACTTGGGAGAGGACCATAAGCTGAGAGTAAATACAAAATATTAAACTGTTCGCTCTTTTAATTTCAGAGAAGAAGATTTTTTAACTTTGTCCCAATATAAGTCTATATAAAACGTGACTCCGAGGATAGGGTCAAATTTGACTAAAGGGTCACCATTTGAACAAACTTGGTAGATGACCATAAGCTGATGGTAAATACAATACAACATATACAAGAGGTCAATGACCTTGAAACTCTACTGATAGATTTTGATAGCTAGGTCATCATTCCTGTGAAGTTTCATAAAAATCTATCAAGGAGTTTCAGAGGAGTAGTCGCTACAAGTTGAAGTTTTTACTATATAACTCTAGGTAAACAAAGATGGCCACTGGCAGCCATGTTAATGTCGAATCAAAATAATTTTCGACAAGGATCAACATCTTGTCATGCTGATCATTTCAGAAAAAATCCCATACCACTTACAGTTTTCAAGAAGTAGTCGCTACAAACTTGTTTTTTTAAATCTATGTTTAGCCGTGGTGGCCATCTTGAATTTCCGGCCAACCTGAAATTGTGCTAGGATCAACTAGACATCAAGAGCAACATTCCTGTGAAGTTTCATGAAAATCCGTATAGTAGTTTCAGAGGACTAGTCACTACAAATTTTTACTATACAAACTCTATGTAAACAAAGATGACCACTGGTGCCCAGGTTTAATTTTGATTCAAAATAATTTTCAACAAGGATCAACATCATGTCATGCTGATCATTTTAGAAAAAGTCCCATATCAATATCACTTACAGTTTTCAAGAAGTTGTCGCTACAAACTTTTTTTTAAAAATCTGTTTTTAGCCATGGCGGCCATCTTTAATTTCCGGCCGACCTAAAAAATTCTGGGATCAATTAGACATCAAGAGCAACATTCCTGTGAAGTTTCATGAACATCCGTCAAGTAGTTTCAGAGGAGTAGTCGCTACAAGTTTTAACTATATAACTCTATGTAAACAATGATGGCCACTGGCAGCCATGTTTAACGTCGAATCAAAATAATGTTCGACTCGGATCAACATCATGTCATGCTGATCTTTTTAGAAAAAGTCCCATATCAATATCACTTATAGTTTTCAAGAAGTAGTCACTACAAACTTATTTTTTTGAAAATCTATTTTTAGCTGTGGCGGCCATCTTAAATTTCTGGCCGATCTTAAATTTTGCTAGGATCAATAAGACATCAAGAGCAACATTCCTGTAAAGTTTCATGAAAATCCACAAAGTAGTTTCAGAGTAGTCGCTATAAGTTTTTACTATATAACTCTATGTAAACAAAGATGGCCGCTGGCAGCCATGTTTAACGTCGAATCAAAACGATTTTTGACAAGGTCCAACATCATGTCATGCTGATCATTTTAAAAAAAGTCCCATATCAATATCACTTATAGTTTTCAAGTAGTAGTCGCTACAAACTTGTATTTTAAAAATCTATTTTCAGCTTTGGCGGCCATCTTGGATTTCACATCAACATGAATTTTTGCTAGGATCAACTAGACTTCATGGGCAACATTTCTGTAAAGTTTCATGAATATCCATCCAGTAGTCGCTACAAATAAAAGTTTACGGACGGACAGACAAGACGGACGGACAGACGGACGGACGGACGACGGACGCCGCACCACGGCATAAGCTCTGCTGATCAGAGATCAGTTGAGCTAAAAACCTCTGGCTCTTGTAGTTTCAGAGAAGAAGATGTTTTTTTAAAGTTTTTCCCTATGTAACTCTATGTAAAACATGTGATCCCTGTGGAGGGTTAGTAGGTTTTTATAGGAAATTTATTCCGAATTTCTCAGCAATAGCAGCTCCTGTGACCGATTTGACTAAGAAAGGACAGCCCAATAAGGTGGCATTGGAAGAAAGTCATGAGAAAGCGTTTCAGACATTAAAAGGGAGTTTGGTAGGTTCACCTATTCTGAGGTTACCAGAATTTGATAAGCCGTTTATTCTTAGGACGGAAGCATCAGAGTGTCGTTTGGGAGCAGTGTTGCTACAAGAATCGGGAAATGGCACCAAATTGCCAGTGGCTTATGCTAGTTAACAAGAGGCCCAAGAGGGCCTGTATCGCTGGCTATAATTATGGTGTCCATGGTGGGGTGGGTAGAAGGATTGTGTCAGATATGGCAATATCAAACTAGTTTTATATAAACTGTCTTCAATTACCAAGATATGGGGGAGGGATGTATGTGGCTCAAGTTTGGCTGGTTTTAAACAACTCAAACTTTCGACCACAGATTTGACCACAGGGTCACCATTTGAACAAACTTGGGAGAGGACCATAAGCTGAGAGCAAATACAAAATATTAAACTGTTGGCTCTTGTAATGTCAGAGAAGAAGATTTTTAACTTTGTCCCTATATAAGTCTATATAAAACATGCGACTCCGAGGATAGGGCCAAATTTGACTAAAGGCTCACCATTTGAACAAACTGGGTAGATGACCATAAACTGATGGTAAATACAATACAACATATTAAACCTCTGGCTCTTGTAGTTTCAGAACAGATTTTTTTTAAATGTTTTTCCCTATGTAACTATGTAAAATATGTGATCCCTGTGGAGGGGCCAAATTTGACCCCAGGGTCACCATTCAAACAACTTGATAGAGGACCATAAGGTGAGGGTAAATAAAAAATATTAAACCTTTGACTCTTGTAGTTTTCAGAGAAGATTTTTAAAGTTTTTACCCATATGTCTATATAAAACTGTGACCCCTGGGGCGGGGCCAAATTAGACTGCAGGGCCACCATTTGAATAATTTGTTTAGAGGAACATATGCTGATAATAAATACAAAATATTAAACCTTTAGCTCCTGTAATTTCAGAGAAGATTTTTGAAGTTTTTCCCTATATAAGGCTATGTAAAACTGTGACCACTGAGGCGGGGCCAAATCTGCCCAAGTTTGGGAAAGATCAATACAAAATAAAGGCGCTAGAGTGTTCACAGGGCTGAAAATGGCATTTTTCATAATTCAAGGGCACATAACTCCAGTGTTCCTGCTCTGGTATAGCTGGTTTTTGAAATTGTCCGCGCTTTCGTTGATATTAACAATCTGTGAAAGTTTGGTAAAGATCAAATAATAAATGAAGGTGCTGAGTGTTCAAATGGCAGAAAATGGCATTTTTTAATGACAATGCCACGACATAATACGTCCGTACCTGTGCATAAAAAAGTAAGATTGCCATTTGTCTATTTAAGTTACAGAAACTTAAATTGAGGGGTAATATACCATACTGATTTAGTTTTGAAGTCAGACCACAGTCGTGGAGGACATTACAATCTTCGAGTACCAGAGACGCTTCTATGTTTAGCCAAACATACCTATCCCGTCCTGCCCCTCCTCCCCTCAGGCACACCCCATCTGCCCCAATTTTAGTTTTAAACTATAAATTGTCCTAATTTCATAACCATTGAGCATTTTATGCTGTAAAACTGTTAACGTTGCCAATTGATGCAATACGTAATTCTTAATTTGTGTTCTATTCTAGCAACCACACAACTAAATCTTGCTAGACAGAAAACTAAGAAATATAATGTGAATAAAATAAGTAATGCTATTACTGTACCCGTTTGTCAGTTGAAATATAAAAGTTATTCAAAATAATTATTTTAGTCTAGCTGACACAACAAAAATTAATATTGCTAGGCATACACTATTGACTTTTTATTCTTAATTCTAGCGATGACACATACTGCAAGAACAAATGTAAGCATTTTGTAGGTATTTTTATAAGAGGTTAAACAGTTATTATTGACACAATATGAATGTATTAATACACAAGCTTTTAATGCTTAGGTCAAGTAATTGTATTGTAATCATTTTAACATTGTCAATTAAGGCTCTTTATTCCAGCCTAGCAACAATTAGGTGATTCATTAATAAATGGAATTTTACAAAAACAGCATTTTTGGATTTTCAAGCAATACTCGTCAGAGGCCAGTTTCCGTCCAAGCCCAGTTTCCGTCATTCTCATTTAAAAAACGTTTTTACACTGCAAATTACTTACGCGATGTCACTAATTGTCAAACGTTTATAACTGAAGATTGGAAACAGGAAAAACAACCAAAAAGTAAATAAGGGGTACAAAAACGAAAGGGATTTCTCCGAAAAATGTATTTACTTCCTTATGTGGCGTTGGGGATGCGCGCGCATACTGCCGCATAATAAACTATTAAAAAAATAACACTGTAATGACGTCATAATTTTATCACTCTTCAGCGGACGCGGTTAAATAGACTAAGATTATATAGTTTCACCAAAGAGCAGCAACTCGTACAACCTGTATCTGTTTGATTTACATAGAGTTACCCATCTTTTCAGTGTAAAATTGTTTTATATTGACGATTCCAGGCGCATTGTTATAACGATCGAGGTGACTGATGGAACAATGCAAACATACCATTTTTACAATGAAATTGTTGAATAGACTTGCAAACAAGTTTCTAATTCATAAAAGTTTACTGTATCTTGACCTAGTTGAATCTATCACTCGATAAAATACATGACGGAAACTGGGCTTGTAAACAACATGATTTCTCAGTTTTAGTCTATTTATAAACAGGTCACGTGCCACTTCGATAATTTATATAAAACAAAATTCATTGGTATCAACTTTCCAGGAAGAGGTAACCTAATAGAAAATAGAGTAAAAATTGTCAGGATACATAGATTTGTCTGAAAAATTAGTTTATGTTTACATAAGTGACGGAAAGTGGCCCCCGACGAGTAGAGCTGTTATGGGTACATCTAAACATTGTCAATTGATGCAATATTAGTCTTTATAATTGTCTATTAATGACAAACTTACATATTGCTTGACAGAATTAAAAATAGCATATTTTGTTAATTCACAGAAGTTTATCTATTATGGAGCTATTAACATTGTCAATTGGGGCTCTTTATTCCAGTCTAGGAATTGATGTGTTGATTAATGGAATTTAAAATAGTGTGCTATTAAGAAAACTTTTTTTTTATTTAACAAGTTATGCTTCCATGTTTTCCTTCTTTCATTTTTTCTCCTTTTTTTTTCTCTCTCTCTTTTTTCTGCCTTTTTTTCTGCCTTTGTTTTTCTTTCTTTTTTCTTTCTTTTTTTTTTGTCATGGAATTCAACATTGTCAATGGATGCTCTTTATTCCAGTCTAGCAACAATAAGTTGATGTGATGAATGGAATTTACAATATTGAGCTAAGAAAACAGCATTTTTTTTTATTTATAAGACATACTGCTGTCATGGAGACATCTTAACATAGTCAATTGATGCAATATTAGTCATTATAATTGACTGCAAAAGTACAGCTTTTTGTTTGTATTTATAAGAGGTTAAACTGTTCTTGATATAATGTGAATGCATTAATATGCAAGCTGGTAATGCTTAGGTGAAGTTGAAAAAATGTGTTTAATAAAACAGCATGTGTTTTGTATTTATAACAAGTTATGCTGCCATTGTAATCATTTAACACTGTCAATTAATGCTCTTTATTCCAGTCAGGTAACAATAAATTGGAATTTACAATACTGAGCGAAGAAAAAGCATTTTTGCATTTATAACACATATTGCTGTCATGGATACATGTAAACATTGTCAACTGATGCAGTATTAGTCCTTATAATTGTCTGCAAATGACAAAACTTAGATAGATAGAATTCAAAACAGCATTTAAGTTATGCTGTTATGGAATTTAACACTGTCAATTAATGCTCTTTATTCCAGTCTAGCAACAATAAATTGATGCATTGATTAATGGAATGTACAATATTGAGCTAAGAAAACACCATTTTTGGATTTAAAAGAAATAATGCTGTTATGGATACATCTAAACAGTAAAGTATGTACAGACAAACTTGTTCATGCGACCAAGTGTATTCATGGTTCATACAGACTTTTCAAACCTAAATTTAGGGCCTTTTTAGGGACATTTTCGCTAAATTTAGGGCCTCAATATAAGCATAATTATGCGTTTGACTAAAATTCCTGCTTACTGCTACAGTAAAACCCCTCTAAAGTGACCCCTACAACTCCGTCTACAACATGTACAAGAGCACTACATTCCAGGAAATTCCAACACTTTTCTGCAAAAACGGACACATTCAAGTTTAGTTTCTTTCCGAGAACTATCCCTGCCTGGAACTCACTCCCAGCTGCTGCAGCTGAGGCCCCCTCCTTGGTACACTTCAAGAGGGAGCTTTCCGCTCTCAGCCCTTAAACCAGAATATCAACTAAACCTACTATGAGTCAAGTGATGATGTGAAGCTGTGTCAGCAGGGACACACTTGTCCCTGGTACCGCCTCGGAAGCTGAATTGGTTCATATCAGATGATTCTATGTAGGTTTGGGCATCTTACCTGTACCTCTATCTTTATTACCTATACCCATTTATTCTTGTATTTATTTACCTTATAGCAATATTTACGTCTATTATTGTCTTTATTATTTATTCTAGTTCATCCTGTACTTGCTTCTCTTAACTCTTATTTTATCTTGTGCTCACATTAATAACCGCGATGAAAAGTCGTTTTTCCGTTGAATGATTGTCATATTTTGACAGATCAACGTATAATATAGATGTAGATGTAGAGACAAGAAGATAGGTGGCAGCTTAATGCAGCATGATAGTATTGTAGAAAGCTCCTCTAATAGGTATATATAGTGCTGCATTAAGCAGTCACCTGTAGAAAAAAAAAAAAAAATATATATATATATTAGTACAGTATAGTAATATAATTTTTTTTTTATTTTTTTTTAAATTTGTGTTTTTAATGTTTGATTAGTATTTAAATGATGTTTTTTTCTGAAAAATTCAAGTGTAAGTCTAAGCTACTCCCCGAATACCTGTGGTTTAGCCCAAATTTTTTTTTTTTTTTTTTAAATTATACCCCACCCACTCCTCCAAATATTGGCCGCGATTTTTCAAAAACGGCCGTGCAAAAATGGCTGCACGGTTGGCTCAGTCGTTGGCTGGCTAATAACTTCCCCTCTGAAATATAACCGAGTATGAATCAAACTGAGTACGATGTACAATAGTACAAATCTAATTTCGTAGGAGTTGTCGTTCTTGAATTCATTCTATTTTTAGAAATTTCGTAGGAGTTGTCGTTCTTGTATTCATTCTATTTTTAGTAGCAACAACACCTTGACAGCCGAAATAATGTGCGAAATGAAATTTAGGGCCACCAAAACTAATTTTTAGGGCCGTATAGAGTAAATTTAGGGACTTTTTAGGGCCTGACATGCAATTTAGGGCCTTTTCAAGCAACTCATCAAAATTTAGGGCCTTTTCAAGTCTGTGCTAACCATGGTATTAAGCAGCCATTTTGCCACTTTTTAATCCACTCCAATGTTTTGTTTTCCTGCTTTATTCTAAATGTATTAACCGTCATTGCTCAACGCAATCAAAAGTCACCTATTTTTTCAATTTTAACTCCAATTTGGATAGTATGTACTAATTTCTGATATATTTTTTAAACATTCTATTTAACGACCATTTAAGAGACCATTTTTAGTTCCTCCCTTGAACTGTCACTTAATGCAAGTTTGACTGTATATATATATATAGCTAAACAAAATTTACAATATTGTGATATGGAAACAGCATTTGTTTTGTCTTTATAACAAGTAAAGCTAAGATTCCTTTTATACGGAAGCGGCAAACGATATGCGGCATACGGCTGCGTCATGCGTCATACAAGATTCCATGTATACGGTAAACACTGCATTTGTGGGTCTTTTTGCGGCAGATCTTCTTGTAAAGAACATGTCTTCCGTCACATTCTGGAATACCCCATCCGATTTTTTCCCAAATATCATTGTGATTAAGTTTCATCCAAATCCTTCAAGCGGTTTCAGAGAAGATGTCATTTTTAACCTTTTCCTATATAACTCTATGTAAACTTTGAGTCGCCGTGGCTGCCATTTTGATTATTCGACGATAACGAAAACACAAACTTGATAGAGACCAACCCAAGAAACATGTAAATGATATATCAGTAGAATGGAATAAGTGGTTTCGGAGGAGATGTCGTTTGACTGGCGGCCGCGAAAAACGACATGCGGATGTAAACATTAACCTGATGCTAATTAAGAGCCTATCAACACATAAATGCAATTTGTGACCATGAAATTTGACCTATAGACCCCATAAGATCCTTCGAACAACAGGCCTCTACATTAACTTTTGGATCCACTTGTCCTGTTGTCCTATAATGAACTTGTCCGAATATGAAATCTTCGACATTTCTGTTCACAGATTGCAATCCGATGAAGCGTGATACATGTATACAATCCGCAAAGCGGTCGTATGTGATTGTCGCAAAATGATCAAGCAATTTTTATTTCGTAAAATTTATGATTAGCTCATAATTAAACAACTTGCTTTTGTCGTATTTTATTAACAATATTTTCACAACATAAGGAATGCTTTTTGTCATTCAAAATCGGGAGAATAAAACGTCAAATACAGGGATCCCAAGCAACGTGTTGCGACAAGAAACTATCTATATATATCGGCAGGGAAAATCTTGCCGCGCATGCGCAAAACTGTCTAGTTTACAATCACTTCCTATTAGACAACACTCGCTACGGTGAGGTTTGAATTTTGTCATTTGGCGTGGGTTTTCAGCGTATTTTGGCGTGGGTTTTCATTTTGATTTTGTTTTATAGAATTTTTTCTACTTGCCCGATTGGACAACCAGGATTCAGAATCAACTTGTCCGGACCCAAGTCTGGGTTGCCAAAACCTATCGGACAATGCCTAATGTCGAGCCCTGAACAATCAAGCTAAAAATATCAAATTATTTGTAAAGTTTGACCCAGGAACTAGGTCCACAAAGATGGGAAAGAAGCCTAGGGTCTATGCTGGTTGGATGGTTATATCTATCTGTTAATGCCCATTAAGTGTATATATGGTTATAGGGTAGGGATCTCAACAGTTTGCAAGTTATGACCCAGGGGCTATGTCCCCAGGGGTGGGGAATGAGTCCAGGGTCTATGCTGGTTGGATGGTAGTATATGTCTGTTCATGCCCAGTTAAGTGTATATATGGTTATAGGGTAGGGATCTTAACGGTTTCCAAATTATGACCCAGAGGCTATGTGCCCAGGGTTGGGGAAGGAGATTGGGGTCTATGCTGATTGGGTGGTCATATCCATCTGTTTTAATGCCCAGTAAGTGTATATATGGTTATAGGGT
The DNA here is from genome assembly GCA_037043455.1 of Cyrtodaria siliqua. Taxonomy (NCBI): domain Eukaryota; kingdom Metazoa; phylum Mollusca; class Bivalvia; order Adapedonta; family Hiatellidae; genus Cyrtodaria; species Cyrtodaria siliqua. The sequence goes on from JAWPHD010008082.1 coordinate 89,999, forward strand.
GGGGATCTCAACAGTTTACAAGTTATGACCTAGAGGCTATGTCACCAGGGGTGGGGAAGGAGATCGGGGTCTATGTTGGTTGGATGGTAGTATCCGTCAGTTCATGCCCAGTAAGTGTATATATGGTTTTAGGGTGGGGATCTCAATGGTTTCCCACATCATGACCGAGGGGCTATGTCCCCAGGGCTGGGGAAGCAACCCATTGTCTATGCTGGTTGGATGGTTGTATCTGTCTGCTCATGTCCAGTAAGTGTATATGTGGTTATAGGGTGGGGATCTCAACGGTTACTAAGTTATGAGGGGGCCCACCCACACGTTTCACCTCTTGTGACCCCCAGGGCGGGTCCAATTCTGACCCCAGGGTCACCATTTGAGCAAACTTGGTAGAGGACTAATAGACAATGCTACATACAAAATATCTAAGCTGCAGCCGTTTTTGTTTCGGAGAAGATTTTGAAGTGTTTTTCCTATATACTTCTATGTAAAAATGACATTTTTTGCCAATTCAGAGGCCATAATTTTGTCAAAATGAATGGAAAAGTTACGGGGATCATTGGATAAGGTACATAATTTGATGTGAAACATTAGTTTAAAATTTTAATGCAATAACTTGAGTAGTTTTGAAGTTATAAATATATTGCATAAGGTAAAGACAAGACAATCAAAGGGCCATAACTGTCAACATGAAAGGAAGAGTAATGGGGATTGTTTGATAAGGTGCAGAATTTGATGGGAAATATAACTATAAAGTTTTAATGCAATAGCTTGAGTAGTTTTAAAGTTATAAATCTAGTGCACAAAAACTTTAAGGTACAGACGACAATCAAAGGGCCATAAATTTGTCAAAATGAAAGGAAGAGTTATGGGGATTATTGGATAAGGTGCAGAATATGATGGGAAACATTCGTATAAAGTTTTAATGCAATAGCTTCAGTATTATTGAAGATATAAATCTATTGCACACAAATATTAATGTGACAAATATTAATGTGAAGCTGGGGACACTGACGCCATGGTGAGTAGGATAGTTCTCACTATTCTTCTAATAGTCGAGCTAAAAACAAAAGGCAAAACATCTGGTAAAGTTTGGTAAAGATCAGATGAAAAATGAAGCCCTATCATCTTGAGGCAAAATATAGCGTTTTCAACAAAATCAAGGGCCACAACTCCGCTGTTACTAGTTCGATCTGGCTGGTTTTCGAACTTGTCCAAGCTTTTATTGATATTAACAATCTGTTAAAAGTTTAGTAAAGATCGGAAGAAAAATGAAGGCCCTATCATCTTAACGAGGCAAAATATAGAATTTATAACTAAATCAAGGGCCATAACTCTGTTGTTACTGGTCCGATCTGGCTGGTTTTCGAATTTTTTCGAGCTTTCATTGATATTAACAATCCTTTAACGATTGGTAAAGATCACATGAAAAATGAAGGACCTATCGTCTTAACGAGAAAAAAGTTAACAGACAACAGACGGAAGACGGACGGACGACGGACAACTTGCCATCCCATAAGCTCAGCTGGCCCTTGGCAAGTAGAGCTAAAAATCATCAGCTCTAAAAAGTAGGTCAAGGTCATAGATGAAATCCATGCATCCAAAAAGATGCACTACCCAAGACACAACAATGTCAAAATAGAATATTTTGTCTTCCAAAGATTAAGCTATAAATTAGGTTTAAAACATCTAGTGCATAATTATAGTTCATGAGAAAGTGATGTAAATGTAACAAAGTTATCTGCCCTTTGCTTGGATGGTGAAGGTCACATCCACATTTGCTTTGTCATGTTGCAATATACCACTCAAGATACAACTATAAGCAAAGTTTGAAAGGTTTTAGTGCATACAGTTTGTGAAAAAGTGATCTAATCGCCAAAGTTATAAGGTTATCTGCCCTTTGCTTGGAGAGTCACGGTCACATCCATACTTGCTTTGTCACGTTGCGATGTACCACCCTAGATACAACTATAAACAAAGTTTGAAAGGTGTAGTGCATAGTTTGGGCGAAATTGACCTCAACTCAAAAGTAGAATGTAAATTTATTAAGTTATCTGCCCTTTGCTTGGAGGGTCAAGGTCACTTCCACATTTGCTTTGTCACGTTGCGATGTACCACTCAAGATACAAATATAAGGAAAGTTTTAAAGGTCTAGTGCATACAGTTTGTGAAAATGTGACCTAAACGCAAAAGTTGAACCTAAAAATTATTAAGTTCTGCACTTTGCTTGGAGGGTCAAGGTCACTTGCACATTTACTTTGTCACGTTGCGATGTACCACCCAAGATACAAATATAAGCAAAGTTTGAAAGGTCTAGTGTAAAAAGTTTGTTAGAAAATGAACTAAACGCAAAACTTAAATGTTGACGCCGCTGCCGCCGCCGGCAAAGCAACACCTGTCTTTTTTTCTTCGAAAAGGCGAGACAAAAAACGTGAGAGAGACATAAAACAACAACTACAAGATATGGGCCAAATTAATTTCAACAGCAACAACAGGAGCAATGAGACCACATTCAACTTGAATAAGAACAATACTACAAGGGTCTAAGTTCGACTTGAACAACAAAAGTACACTTTTAAGACGGAGCCTTAAATCTTGTGTTACCTTTTTATCTGCTGTCTGGCAGCAACTTTTGGACACCATCTTCACACAGGACAACCAACTCTATACCATTTCTCAAAACATGCTGCTGCGTTAGGGTTCTTCTTCTGTAACACTAAAAAGTAATACCAGGATCATGACAATGATGTAAAATATCCATTTTTAGTATGTCTTTATGTAACCATTTGATTTCTTAACTTGCTTGATTGATGGTGTTTGAAGATTTTTTTTCTCCATAAACATAGTGTAACTAGAGCAAGTTAAAGACGCGCCATCGCATATCCCCACACTTTTTAATTAATAGAATGTACTAACACTTGAGCCAGTCTTTACAACGTGAGCCGATGTTTAAAGTCTGTATTGAAAACAAAAAGCAGGATAAAACAAACATCAGATATAGACAAAGTTCTACATTTTGACCCCACTATCCAAGGTGATGCTTTTTTGCAACAGTGCACTCCCGTTGCAATGGCATTCAATTTGATATGCGACATGATCCTATTTGGAAATTTCCAGGCAGTGATAATACATACAATATTTCATACTCTTATATTTTGCTAAAAATACCAAATATTACTTTGGTCTTTCAAAAGAAGAGTTGTGAAAATAATAAATTAAAACATTATTTACAGAGAAAGTTCTGTATCAATCAGCAATGATCAACATCTGCACATTTATTAAAAGAATATTCAATGCCATGAAAATCTATGCAAATATATAGAGGATATTTGTTTGTTTTGAGTGAATATAGGATTTATTTTCATCGAGAAGCGAGAAAACATATTTTCACGAGTGCTCAGCACGAGTGGAAATATTTTAGTTTTTTCACTTCGAGATGAATATCAATCCTATATTCACGACAAACCAACAAATATTCTATTTATTATACTCACAACCTCGAAATTTATGCAGAAAAAACATAATGCGCCAAAACAATGACGTCAACAGTTGCATGACATCATTTTGAGTGAAAATATATTATGTTTTCACATGTGAAATATAAACGATGAAATTATAAGGTTTTATTTTAATCATGAAATCCACTATTTCACTGGAAAGTATATAATAAATATATATATGACAAACGTAAGGTAGCAATAGTGTATGACATAGCATAAAACAACAGCTGATGTTCCAGTTTTGTCTGTTTTGTCAGTTTAGTTAGTTTATCAACATTAGTTTATGCTGAACTAAACACAATGAAACACAAACAAAAAGCACCACAAGAGGCACCTTGTTTAATTATTGGGAAACAATGTTGAAGGGCATAATTTTGCTTAATTGCAGAACAGAATTATTGCACTTGTTAACCAAATCTTGTAAAACAAGAGGCCCAAGAGGGCCTGTGGATGCTCTACTGGCTAACATGGCTCTTATAACATCAATGAAGCGAGTGATTGCAATTTACTTTTTTTGTTGAAAGATTTGGGGAAAATACAGCATTTTTAACTAAATCAAGGGCCATAACTAAAGAATCTGGTAAAGTTTGGTAAAGATCAGATGAAAAATGAAGGCCCTACCATATTAACGAGGCAAAATATAGCATTTTTAACTAAACAAGAGTCATAACTCCTCTGTTACTGGTCCAATCTGGCATGTTTTCGAACTTGGTCAAAAGATAGGAAAAAAAAAATCCAACAAAAAAAACAAAAACATTCAAACAAAAAATCAAAAACAAAAACAAAATTAAAATAAAAAAAACAACAGCATTTTTAACGAAATCAAGGGCCATAACTCCGCTCTTACTGATCCGATCTGGCTGGTTTTCAAACTTGTTCGAGCTTTCATTGATATTAACAATCTGATCAAGATCGATAAATTTCAGAGGGACAATAAAGCACCTATCATCTTAACGAAACAAAATATAGCATTTTTATCTAAATCCAGGGCCATAACTCTGCTGTTACTGGTCCGATATGGCTGTTTTTCAAATTTGTTCGAGCTTTCATTGTTATTAACAATCTGGTAAAGTTTGGTAAAGATAGGATGAAAAATGAAGGCCCTATTGTCTTAACAAGGCAAAATATAGCAATGTAGCATTTTTAAGTAAATCAAGGACCATAACTCCGCTGTTAGTGGTCCGATCTGGCTGGTTTTCCAACTTGTCCGAGCTTTCATTGATATTAACAATCTGTTAAAGTTTGGTAAAGATCAGATGAAAAATGAAGGCCCTACCATATTAACGAGGCAAAATATAGCATTTTTAACTAAACAAGAGTCATAACTCCTCTGTTACTGGTCCAATCTGACTGGTTTTCGAACTTGGTCAATAGAGCTAAAAAAAAAAAAAATATTAAAAAAGAAGAAAAAAATAAAAAATAAAAATAAAAAATGGAAAAAGAAATAAATTCAACCAAAAAAAACAACAAAAAAATCAAACAAAAAATCAAAACAAAAAAATTTAAAAAAATAAATAAATAAATAAACAAAAACAAAATTAAAAAATAAAATAAAACAAGAGCTGTCTGAGTACAGCGCAGCTCGACTATTCGATTTTTCAGAGAATAATATATTTATAGTTAGTATATACCATCAGAAAACAAGGCTTCAACAATGTGGGGTGGGGTTGGGAGCACAACATAACTATGTGTAAGAATTGACCAAAAGCAACACAGAAATATGTAAAAAAAGAAAAAAGAAAAAAGTTTCAAGTGGGGGTGGTGGGGGAGAGCGGGGGGGAAAGGCGGGACTGGGTTGGAAGCGGGGGGGAGGGTGCAACATATATGTGTAAGAATTGACTAAAACATTGAATTGAACTGGATTTTATAGTCGCACCAACAGCTAAGGTCATATGGCGACTTTCCAGCTTCCACTGGTGGAGGAAGACCCCAGGTGCCCCTCCGGGCAATTTTCGTGCACGGGCGGGCACCTGGGTAGAACCACCGACGTTCCGCCTGCCAGCTGGATAGCTTCCTCACATAAAGATTCCAAGGCCCCTGAGGGATCAAACCTACAGCGGACGGGGGCAAGTGATTGCAAGTCAGAGACTCTAACCTCTCGGCCACGGACTAAAACAACAAAGAAATATATAAAAAAAAATAAAAAAATTCAAGTGTGGGGGGGTGAGAGGCAGGGGTGGGGGAGGGGACGGGGAGGGGGAAACATATATGTGTAAGAATTGACAAGGGGGAGGGGGTGAGAGGCGGGGGGTGGGCGGGGTGGGGGCGGGGAAGGTTGCAACATATATGTGTAAGAATTGACTAAAACAACACAGAAATATGTAAAAATAAAATTAAAAAAAATAGCTTTTCAAGTTGGAGTGGGGGTGGGGAGCGGGGGTGAGAGGCGGGAGTGGGTTGTGGGGGGATGGGGCAACATATGTGTATGAATTGACAAAAGCAAAACAGAAATATTAAAAAAAATATATATATATAGTTTCAAGTGGGGTGGTGGGGGTGGGGTGGGGGGGGGGAGCGGAGGGAGCGGGGGGCAAAGGCGGGACTTGGTTGGAGGCGTGGGGGAGGTTGCAACATATATGTGTAAGAATTGACTAAAACAACAAAGAAATATATAAAAAAAAAAAGTTTCAAGAGTGGTGGGGGCTGAGAGGCGGGGGTTGGGGAGGGGGCGGGGAGGGGGCAACATATATGTGTAAGAATTGACAAGGGGGAGGGGGTGAGAGGCGGGGGGTGGGCGGGGTGGGGGGGGGAAGGTTGCAACATATATGTGTAAGAATTGACTAAAACAACACAGAAATATGTAAAAAAATAATTAAAGAAATATATTTTCAAGTGGGGGTGGGGGTGGGGAGCAGGGGTGAGAGGCGGGAGTGGGTTGTGGGGGTAGGGGGAAACATATGTGTATGAATTGACAAAAGCAACACAGAAACATGTAAAAAAAAAAATAGTTTCAAGTGGGGTTGGGGGGTGGGGGAGCGGGGGTGAGAGGCAGGAGTGGGTTGTGGGTAGTGGCAACAAATAAAACAACAAAGAAATAAAAAAAAAGAAAAGTCTGGGGGGGTGGGGGTGAGGGGGTGAGAGGCGGGGAGGGGTGAGAGGTGGGGAGAGGTGGGGGGGGGGGGAGTGTTGCAACATATATGTGTAAGAATTGACTAAACAACACAGAAATATGTAAAAAAAAAAAATGTGGAGGGGACTGGGGGTAGGGGGGGGAGTAGGGAGAGCATGCCCCAATATGGGTGAAGTAATAAGCTGCATAATGCTATAACAAATCCCAAACCAAAATTATAGATATATACATGCTTACATGAAAACCTAGATCTGCCTTTATTGCACATTTTATGGGCAATCACAATTTGCATTCCATGGGAGCCCAGAATTTGCGGAAGACAAAATTACTTATCCAACCCTTTACAACATACTATAAGGAAACCAATTCCAAAATTTAGTTCAGCTAGGACAAGAAATGTAAGAGATATAGACCTGTAAACACAGCTTACACGCAAAATGTGATGTGAAACAGACATATTTTAAGGGCTATCATAATTTGGGTTCCATGGGAGCCCATGGGTTACAGGAACCAAAATTGCTTATGCAGCCCTTAAGATAATGCTATAAGGAAGCCCATGAATTTGGTTGTGCTAGGATAAGAAATGTAAGAGATATAGACTTGTAAACACAATTACAGGCAAACCTTGATGTGGGACGCCGACGCCGGGGTGATTACATAAGCTCTTTTATTCTTCGAATAGTCAAGCTAAAAATTAAACACAATTTAAAACAAAAACAAAAAAAGCAAAAAAAAAAGGAAATAAATCAATTAAAAAAAATATTAAAACAAAAACATAAAATCTGGTAAAGTTTGGTAAGATCAGTAAGTCTTAGATCAGATGCAAAACGAAGGACCTATCGTACTAACGAGGCAAATTATAGCATTTTTAACTAAATCAAGGGCCATAACTCCGCTGTTACTGGTCCGATCTGGCTGGTTTTCGAACTTGTCTGAGCTTTCATTGATATTAACAATCTATAAAAGTTTGGTAAAGATCGGATGAAAAATTAAGGCCCTATCGTCTAACGAGTTAAAAGTTAACGGACAGACGACGGATGGACGACGGACGCCGGACGCCGGACACCACACCATCCCATAAGCTCTGCTGGCCCTTTAAAAATTATAAAAGAGGCCATAGTTTTGTTCAATTAAAGCATGAGTTATAGAACCTGGCTGTATGATGTTGCCTAATGATGTGAGAATATAAGAATCTTTCATGGGTATCCGGTGAAGATAGGGAATTTCAACCCGAAATTTTATCGAAACCGAGGCTCTGTCGAGGTTCTGATTAAAACACTTATACCGAGGGTTGGAATTCCATATCTGAACAAAATACCCATGACAGATTCTTTTTCTTGCACATCTGAGACATGTTGTGCATTGACACCGCCAGCTACTAACGTTCTACGTTTTCCTGCAAACGGGATGTTGGCGCGCGTGAATTTTATCTCGACCAGAGGGAGAGATGGAAATATATAGCCCCGGTAAAATAACAGATATCCTTGTCCGGTATGCAAGAAGATTTAATCCATTATGTGAAGTATTTTCGGAGATAAAAGCTTGCATACTAACTTAAACCAAATATTTTAAGTATTAAAGGGGCCATTATTTTGTTACAATAAAAGCATGCGTTATAAAACCTGGCTGTATGATGTTGAATACGTGTGAAATTTCAATCGATTATGTAAAGTAGTTTCCAAGATACAATCTTACAAATTCGACCAAATATTCTAAGTAAACAAGAGGTCAATGACCTTGAAGCTCTACTGATTGATTTTGATTTCAGGAAGTAGTCACTACAAACTTGTTTTTTGAAAATCTATTTTTAGCCGTGACGGCCATCTTGAATTTCCGGCCGACCTGAAATTTTGCTAGGATCAATTAGACATCAAGAGCAATATTCCTGTGAAGTTTAATGAAAATCCGTCAAGTAGTTTCAGAGACGTAGTCGCTACAAGTTTTCATTATATAACTCTATGTAAACAAAGATGGCCGCTGACAGCCATGTTTAACATTGAATCAAAATAATGTTCGACTCGGATAACCACCATGTCATGCTGATCATTTTAGAAAAAGTCCCATATCAATATCTCTTATAGTTTTCAAGAAGTAGTCGCTACAAACTTATTTTTAAAAATATATTTTTAGCCGTGGCGGCCATCTTGAATTTCTGGACAACCTGAAATTTTGCAAGGATCAATTAGACATCAAGAGCAACATTCCTGTGAAGTTTCATGAAAATCCGTCAAGTAGTTTCAGAGGAGTAGTCGCTACAAGTTTTCATTATATAACTCTATGTAAACAAAGATGGCCGCTGGCAGCCATGTTTAAAGTTGAATCAAAACGATTTTCGACAAGGACCAACATCATGTCATGCTGATCATTTTAGAAAAAGTCCCATATCAATATCCCTTGAGTTTTCAAGAAGTAGTCGCTACAAACTTGTTTTTTAAAAACCTATTTTTAGATTTGGCGGCCATCTTGGATTTCACATCTACATGAATTTTTGCTAGGATCAACTAGACTTCATGGGCAACATTTCTGTAAAGTTTCATGAATATCCATTCAGTAGTTTCAGAGGAGTAGTCGCTACAAATAAAAGTTTACGGACGGACAGACGGACGGACAGACAGACGGACGCCGCACCGCGGCATAAGCTCTGCTGATCTCTGATCAGTAGAGCTAAAAAGGGGCCATAATTTTGTTAAAATAATAGACATCGAAAAAGCCGAGCTAAAAACTAAACACAGACACTAAACTACAAAAACAAAACAAAACATTTACTAAAGCAATGTAATGAAACGGACTGGTTGTTTTAATTCTCATATTCTGTACAAATGTTAAATGAAGAAAGTGGCCGTCGTAGCTTAGTGGGTAAGAACTTGGCTTTGGAGCTACAAACCGCTCATGAGTTTGCTCCCAGCTGGCAGAGGCATGTGTGATGGGAAACTTCATGTTTCATCTCATCTCCCTCTAAGGACGCTGTCCCTATATTACCTAATATGATGTGTTCATGGGACAAACATTTTTATTTCATTGAAATGAAGAAAATGGTCTTCCAGAACAGTTCATAATCACTCAACCATTAATTAACTACTTTGATTATTGACCTGCAAATGTAAAAGGGTAATTCTCACTTAATTGGCAGCACACCTTTAAAGTTTCATGGGTGTGTCGGAAGACGCTAAGTACTTATGCACTGTAGGGATCCGTACACCGGATCTTGGTCAAGACCCCGTTCACTAGTACGGAGTTTTGGTCAGCCATGTTGTAGAAAACGTGCGGATAACAACAGCAAAGGTAGGTTAACCACGTTTTTCTCCTATTTTTGTTCATGTCTATGAATAATCAGTATTGCTATATGTTGCGGGAACATTTCCCCGTTCAAATATTACCATACATTGTTGACATATTACTTTAAATGCTACAATTCGGATCAAAGAAAAACAATTGCCGGTGCTGAAATTCGCCCAAAGTACCCTTTAGCAATAAATAACTCATTAATTTTCAAGTTAATGACAATTTTGAATTGGCAGATTTATTTGTTTTTCCAACATACGTGCATGTTCAAAATTTCAGCATCATTCATCCGAAATTGGCCGAGATATGAATTGAAACAAAACGTGCCCAGCGTAACTAATTCATATAAAAAGACGCTGATTTGTGTACGGAGTCTTGTCCATGTACTGTACGGGGTTTTGCAATGCAAAGATTGTTTTCGCTGCTCTGCACTGATGTTATTTACTTATTTGTAGTAATTCGTAAACATTATTTAGGTCCTAAATGTCTTATACCATTTTGTATTGTTAAGACGAAAGAATGCAGAAAACTAAAACTTAAAATGGGTAATTCTTGAGAAAGACTCCGTACTTATTCCAAATAACTACATGTACTACAAACTAAGTCCAGACGTATATTATTGTCTGTTAGAATTGATACAGTTGTCCAATTTTAGCTCATTGTGACCACAGTTAACGTCATATAATTTTTTTTGTCATTTACAACAATCCATTACATTGGTCAATGTTTATTCAACTTAGAAATGAGGCAATTGCTTTAATTCGCGAATCTAAGGAATCATACAAGTCAAAACTTACATCCCAGTTAACTGATAAATCAATCCCCCCGGGTAAATGGTGGCGTATAGCAAAATCGATCTCTAAATTGAACAAAGTAACTCAACCAAACTTTCCAATAAAAAATAACGGTCGTATTTTAATACATCCAGTAGACAAAGCAAACGCATTGAATTATTCCTTTTCTGCAACATCTCATATTGAACATGAACCGGAATTACCTACTTTTCATAATCGCACTGACAATAAAATAAATGACTTTATTATAAATGAAACGGAAGTAATTGATCAATTGAAAATCTTGAAATTATTGAAACCTACAGGCCCAGATATGATTAGCCCAAAGGTGTTAAAATAAGTTTTAAATAGCATCGCTGCTCCATCGACGCGACTTTTTAATCTGTCATTGTCCACTAGAAAAGTACCATACCAATGGAAACAGGCGAATGTAACTCCTATTTTTAAGGGCAAGGGAGAACCTGACATGCCGGGCAATTATAGGCCTATATTCATTACCAGTATTATTTGCAAATTGATGGAAAAAATCGTATTTAAACACTTGTTCAACTATATCAAAACGAATAACCTTCTGTGCAAATAACAGGCAGGCTTTCAACCTAGAGACTCTACAGTAAATCATCTCATAGAAATATATAATAACATAATAAGCAACCTCGACGCTGGGAAAGATGTACGATTTATATTTTGCGATAGTGCTAAAGCATTTGACAAAGTATGGCATGCTGGGTTGCTTTTAAAATTAGCTAAATATGGTATCAATGATTCACTATGTAACTGGATACGTAGCTATCTCTCTGATAGGCAGAAAAAAGTAGTCCTAGATGGATTCTCTTCAAGCTTCAGTACTATAGATGCAGGTGTTCCGCAAGGCTCTGTTTTAGGTCCGTTTTTATTTCTGCTTTATATAAATGACATCACAGATGACTTATTGAATGATGTACGGTTATTTGCTGATGACACTTCTCTTTTCGTTGTAGTTGATAAAAAATCCAGTAGAATGTGCCAACTCTCTTACAAATGATCTTTGCAAAATATCTGAATATTCGAAAAAATGGGCTGTTACATTTAATCCTCAAAAAACCAAAAGCCTTGTTTGCACTAGAAAAAACTATAACCACCCAGCAGTCTACTTTGATAATGATATAGTACAAGACGTAGCGTCACATTGCCACCTTGGATTAACAATTCAGTCCAATGCAACTTGGTCGCATCATATAGAAAATATATACGAAAAAGCATGTGCACGATTTAACATTCTAAGAATGCTTAAGTACAAACTTGACAGACATTCTCTATTGAAAATATATATCGCCTTTATAAGACTTATACTTGAATATGGAGATTCAGTATGGGATAACTGTACACAGGGAGAATCTGATCTATTAGAGAGCGTCCAAGTTGAAGCAGCACGAATAATAACAGGCCTCAGATGCAATTCCTCTAGATCATACTTATATACTGAATTGAACTTAGAAACATTAACAAAAAGAAGAAAAGATCATAAACTTGTAACTATTTACAAAATAATTTATGGCATAAGTCCAGATTACATGTATAACTTAATCCAGCCATACTTACCTGTAAACAATAATTATAGCCTTCGAACTTCAGGATTAAACTTACGTCTCCCTCTTTGTCGTACAACATCATATTATAACAGCTTTCTGCCGAGTACAATTAAATTGTGGAATGCTTTACATTTAGACGCTAAAAATGCACCTTCTGTTGAACAATTTAAGCATAAACTTAAGGCTATTTAACATAGGACTGACAGTCCATATCACTATAATATAGGAAATAGGAATGATAACATCAACCATAGTCAATTAAGAAATAACTCAAGTAATCTAAATACGCATTTATTTGACCATTTCTTGACAGATTCAGCAGTATGTCCGAAATGTGGCAATCCATGTGAGGACAATACTCATTTCTTTTTCAACTGTCCACTGTATAACCAATTCAGAAATGACTTACTTGATACCCTAGCCAATCTTGTTGATGTCACGCATATCAACAGTGACTTGATACTGAATGGCAGTTCCAATCTAGACGATACTACGAACTCAGAAATTGTACTTATCGTCCACAAATACATCAAGTGTACCAAGAGATTTTCGTAGAATTATAGATGTATGTACATGTACATATGTATATGTATGTGTATATATGGGTATATAGGTATGTACATGAATGTGTATATGTATGTATATACTATTGTATTTTCAGATATGTTTTGTCACAATGCTAGAAGTTTTTTTTATATATTATCATCTTTCTTCCTTTTCTATTGTAATTTTTATTTTTTTGTTTGTCTGTTTTCCCAGTTATCGTAAATTCCAAAATTAAGTATTGGTTACAGAAACTCATACTAAAACCATTATATTTTATAATAATATGGTACATTTTTATATATATTTCGTATTGGTTTCCAGTATGATTTTCTTTCTCTTTATTCTTTTTTTTTCTCACTTCAATTCTTTCTGACAGTACAAAGTGTTAATACTAAACAATCACGGTACACATGTTTCAAAGATTCTAAGTTAATTGTCAAACCAATATATCCAAACTGTACTACAATTCCACATTTTATGTTATGTTTGATATCAATTTATTGTTTATATGTACCTTGATATGGGAGAGGTCTTACATAGGCATTGCCTGTTGTCCAATCCCATTCAGTACTTGAATAAAATATTGTTTAAATAAGGTATTATTATACGTCCCACAGACGTTAAAAATCCTTACCGTATTTTTTCAAACAGTTTGCCTGTCAGGTTAAAATTAATTCTATGCCCCATACTGACATCTAAACTATGTCAAACTTTCCTAAGCATGTTAATAGGAAATGTAAAGTTGGTTCTTAAACTACATTGGCAACACATGATATAGATAACGGCATGGGTTAATATTAATTATCTATATAGCTCGCATGATTATATCTGTTCAAGGAAATCTACGTTGATTCAGTTCTAATGACACTACATTGACTGTTTACAAACATTCAATGAATGTTTTATGTATTACATGTAATGCAAGTACCATTAAAACCATAGTTTCATACAATATATTTAAAGCAAAACTCCGTACAGTAAAAAGAGCAGTACTTCGTACACAAGTGCCCAAGACCCCGTACACAAACATTAATTTTGTTTCGATTCATATCTCGGTCAATTTCGGATGAATGAAGTTCAACATTTGAACATGCACGTATATTGGAAAAACAAATAAATCTGCCAATTCAAAATTTTCATTAAATTGAAAATTAATGAGATATTTATTGCTGTAGGGTACTTTGGGCGAATTTCAGCATCGGCAATTGTTTTTCTTTGATCAGAATTGTAGCATTTAAAGTAATATGTCAACAATGTACGGTAATATTTGAACGGGGAAATGTTTCCGCACCATATAGCAATACTGATTATTCATATAAAATGAACAAAAATAGGAGAAAAACGTGGTTAACCTTCCTTTGCTGTTGTTATCCGTACGTTTTCTACAAAATGGCTGACCAAAACTCCGTACTAGTGAACGGGGTCTTGACCAAGATCCGGTGTACGGATCCCTACAGTGTTATGGAGTGAAGAAAAAAATCATGAACCACCCATGATGACCCTAACATTTAACCTAGTGACCTGAAAAAGTCATCCTCAATTCATGCGCCGTCCAACTGTGAAGTTTCACAAATGTGTTGGCAGATGTGGAGGACTTGATTTTTTTCATTGTCCATGGTGACCTTGACCTTTGAACAGTATAGGCAGAGCTCTAGATAAGCTGTGTATACACGTAATTTACACAATTATATGATTGTTGTGACACATAAGACCAATCCCTTTGCCCTGCATTGAGCAAAATGGCAGTTGAACAGAAATTACTGCAAGTTTCCCCAAGTACCCATGTAGAGTGGCCCCTTTACACTAGAGTAACAAAACCTGTTTTATAAATACATTCTCATTTGGACAAGACAGTAATATTTGTGTGTTGTTTTTACCCGATTACCCCCTAAGGAGCCCCAGCAGACGAAACAAAAATATGAAAACTTTTTTAGCATCTACACATCCTTAACTAAGAAATACATCACACATAAGAACATGAAATCGCAAAGGGTATGGAGTGAGTTAGCATCACAAAGCGGAAATTCTGTTATAATAAATTACTGCAATTTTCGCAAGTTGCACCTCTGTAGAGAGGCCTCTATGCAGGCAGTCAAAATTCATTTTATATAATTATCTGGTGCCTCAAGTCCCTAAATAACCATTCCATATTAAAACTAGAGGTTCTTTTTAGTAAAAACAGATTTTTTAAAATGAATTGGGGTTTTAAGGCACACCAACGCATGGAAGGTTATATGGCGCCTAACAGGAATGAACATGCCAGGCTCATCCTCCATGTACATCGAGATAAAATGTGGAGAACAGGCCTAGAACCTTCTCACCCTGAACTGCAGAGTTGCTGCAAATTCTATTGTAGACACTCCATTTACGCTGGAGCCACGTTATAGTTTTTCTGCCACTGCTCTAGTAATATGAGCGAGATGGCACCTGAAACAATGCAGGGGTCATGATGAAGACCTTTAATGAGCAGGGGCGTCCGTGGCCGAGTGGTTAGAGTCTCTGACTTGCAATCACTTACCCCTCACCGCTGTAGGTTCGATCCCTCAGGGGCCTAGGAATCTTTATGTGAGGAAGCTATCCAGCTGGCTTGCGGAACGTCGGTGGTTCTACCCAGGTGCCCGCCCGTGCACGAAAATTGGCCGGAGGTGCACCTGGGTCTTCCTCCACCAGTGGAAGCTGGAAAGTCGCCATATAACCTTAGCTGTTGGTGCGACTATAAAATCCAATTCAATTCAATTTAATGAGCAAATGATAAAAAGAACATGAATTTGGGGGATCTACCCCCCTGCCTTCCCCTCCAACGGGATCTGCAGTGGCCCCCAGAACCACACTGGGCAGTAAAAACAGATGTCTCCCCCACTGTCGAAAAGACTTTAAATCCGCCAAAAATTATTCAACTGGAACACATTAATGATATACGCAACCTGGCTGAGGAGAACTAGTCCAGACAAAGTTTGTGTATTAAAACCTTTAAACAATACCAATGACAAGAGCTGTCAGAGGACAGCGCAGTTTGACTATTGGAATTTTCAGAGAACAAGAAATGATACACCCGGCATACATCAACAAATAAAAGTAAAAACGAAGGGGCGAGCTGGATGTGTCAAGAAGCATTTTTAACTAAATAAAGGGCCATAACTCCACTGTTACTGGTCCAATCTGGGTGGTTTTCCAACTTGTTCAAGCTTTCATTGATATCTATCTGCTAAAGTTTGGTAAAGATCGGATGAAAAATGAAGGCCCTATCGTCTTAACGAGGCAAAGTATAGCATTTTTAACTAAATCAAGGGCCACAACACTGCTGTTAATGGTCCAATCTGGCTGGTTTTCCAACTTGAATAAGCTTACATTGATATTAACAATCTGCTAAAGATTGGTAAAGATCGAATGAAAAATGAAGGCCCTATCGTCTTAATGAGGCAAAATATAGCATTTTTAACTAAATCAAGGGCCATAACTCCACTGTTACTAGTGCGATCTGGCTGGTTTTCGAACTTGTCCGAGCTTTTATTGATATTAACAATCTGTTAAGGTTTGGTAAAGATCGGAAGAAAAATGAAAGCCCTATCATCTTAACGAGGTAAAAGTTAACGACAGACGACGGACAACACACCATCCTTTGCCAGTAGAGCTAAAAATTATGAATAAAAAAAATAAAAAATAAAAAAATTCAATGAAAAATCAATAAATCAATCAAATCAAAAAAAAATTAAAATTAAAAA
This sequence comes from Cyrtodaria siliqua, assembly GCA_037043455.1. Lineage (NCBI taxonomy): Eukaryota > Metazoa > Mollusca > Bivalvia > Adapedonta > Hiatellidae > Cyrtodaria > Cyrtodaria siliqua. Next base: position 106,478 of record JAWPHD010008082.1, read on the forward strand.
AAAAGAAAAACATCTGAAAAAAATATATAAATTAAAAAAAGATTTAAACAAAAAAAAAATACTAATAATAAACAATAGCTGGAATTTTCAGTAAATTCAGGGCCACAATTTTCTGTGATGACACGGAGAAATTACATAATAACCCTTTCAAAGGATACATAATGGAAATTTTATCAGTCGAAAATTTTAAGAAAATATGTTAAAAGTATATGTAAATGCATTTGACCTTTGACCCCTTTGTGACCTTGACCTTCCATCCAATAATCTTGAACTCAATAGATACGATCATCGTCCCATTTATAATAAAGTATGCAAGTTTGATGATGATTGGATAAAAAATGTTGAAGTTATTTATATGTTAAGAAATGCGGACATCAACATTAACCTGATGCTAAGAGCCTATCAACACATTAATGCAATTTGTGACCATGAACTTTGACCTATAGACCTCATAAGATCCTTCGAACTAAAAATCAAGCTAAAAATATCAAATTATTTGTAAAGTTTGACCAAGGAACTAGGTCCACAAGAGTGGGGAAGAAGCCTAGGGTCTAGGCTGGTTGTATGGTTGTATGCGTCTGTTAATGCCCATGGTTATAGGGTAGCCAACGGTTTACAAGTTATGACCCAAAGGCTATGTCCCCAGGGTTGGGGAAGGAGATCGGGGTCTATACTGGTTGGGTGGTTATATCCATCTGTCTATGCCCAGTAGGTGTATATATGGTTATAGGGTGGGGATCTCAACAGTTTACAAGTTATGACCCAGGGACTATGTCACCAGGGGTGGGGAAGGAGACCGGGGTCTACGCTGGTTGGGTGGTTATATCCGTCTGTTTATGCCCAGTAAGTGTATATATGGTTATAGGGTGGGAATCTCAATGGTTTTCAAGTTTTGACTGAGGGGCTGGGGAAGCAACCCGGTGACTATGCTGGTTGGATGGTTGTATCTGTCTGTTCATGTCCAATAAGTGTATAAATATATGGTTATAGGGTGGGGATCTCAACGGTTACTAAGTTATGACTCAGGGAGCCTACCCACAACCTCATTTTTCGCCTCTTGTGAGCCCGGGGCGGGTCCAATTCTGATCCCAGCGTCACCATTTGAGCAAACTTGGTAGAGGACTACTAGATAATGCTACATACAAAATATCTAAGCTGCAGCCCTTTTTGTTTTGGAGAAGATTTTGAAGTGTTTTTCCTATATACTTCTATGTAAAAATGACATTTTTTTACCAATTCAGGAGCCATAATCTTGTCAAAATGAATGGAGGAGTTATGGGGATTGTTAGATGAAGTGCAGAATTTGATGGGAAACATTAGTATAAATTTAAATGCAAAAGCTTGAGTAGTTTTGAAGTTACAAATCTATAGCACAAAAACTTTTAAGATAAAGACATGACAATCAAAGGGCCATAACTTTGTCAAAATGCAAGGAAGAGTTTTGGGGATTGTTGGGTAAGGTGCAGAATTTGATGGGAAACATTAGTATAAAGTTTTAATGCAATAGTTTCAGCAGTATTGAAGCTATAAATCTATTGAACAAAAACTTTAAGGTGAAGCTGGGGACGCTGCCGCTGTTGCGAGTAGGATAGCTCTCACTATTCTCCGAATAGTCTAGCTAAAAATCAGTCAACCGAAACACAGCATTAATATCCACAACTAGGCTTGGTAGAACAGGAGAACTAGTCTGGACAATGTTTGTGTACTAAAAAACCTTTAAAGAGCCATAACTCCAAAAAAATCATTCAACCAGAACACAACAACAATATGCACAACTTGGCTTGGTACTGATCATTCCCGCCAAATTTCATTGAAATCCAGCAAAGAGTTCCCGAAAACTCCGGATAAAGTTTGTGTATAATGGAACATAACTGTCAAAAATCATTCAACAGGAACACGGCGAAGATATGTGCAACTAGGCTTTGTACTGATCATCCCAGTCAAGTTTCGTTGAAATCCATGAAGGGGTTCAGAACTAGTCTGAACAAAGTTAGTGTATTAAATCTGTTAAAGGGCCATAACTCTACCTAAAATCATTCAACTGGAACACAGCGATGATATGTTTAACTAGTCTTGGTATTGATCATCCATGCAAAGTTTTGTTGAAATCTGCTAGGGGTTCAGGAGAACTAGTCCGGACAAAATGTGTGTACTAAAGCCTTATAAAGTGTCAACTCTGTCAAAAATCATTCAACCGTAACACAACGATAATATGCACAACTAGGCCTGGTACTGATCATCCCTAAAAAGTTGAAATCTGGTCAGAAGTTCAGAAGAGACTAATCTGGAAAAATGTTTGTGTATTAATACCTTTAAAGGGCCATAGCTCCAACAAAAATCATTAATCTGGAACTCTGCAATGATATGCACAAATAGGCTTTATCAGTATTTATTAACATTCACACTAGCATTCGTTTAGTGCAGTGTGGCGGCCGTAAAAAGTCTCCCCGTGCTACGAATCATTAGTGTTATTTTTACTGGTCCTTTGGGACCAACAAACCCAATATAGGTGGCTTTGAAGTAGAATACCGCTTTGAAGTAGAATACCGCTTAAGCCGGTGCTAGTGGGCATGAGAGGTGTTGCTTCTTTCATTACTTCTCATGAACAGACAATAAAACCGAGTCTGTGGTTTATTCTCTTGTGTTTGTTGCTCCCAAAGGATCACCATTATCAGTATTTATTTATACTGATCAACCTTGCCAAGTTTCGCTGAAATCGGTCCGTCCGGGGGTTCAGGAGAACTAGATCGTACAAAGTTTGTGCATTAAAACCTATAAAGGGCCATAAGTCTGCCAAAACTCTTTCATGCAAGATATGATATGCACAACTTGGCTTGGTCCTGATCATCCCTGCAGTTTCACTGAAATTCGGCCAGGGGTTCAGGAGAACTAGTCTAGACAAAATTGATGTACTAAAATCTTTAAAGGGCCATAACTGGTCCAATCTGGCTGGTTTTCGAACCTGTTCGAGCTTTCACTGATATAATCAATCTGTGCAAGTTTGGTAAAGATCGAATAATAGATGAAGGTGCTAGAGTGGTCACAAGGCAGACAAGACAAAATATGGCAATTTTAGTTAGTTCAAGGGCAATAACTCCTGTGTTACTGGTCCGAACTGGGTTGTTTTCAAACTCATCCGAGCTTTCATTATAATTTACAATCTGGTGAAGTTTGGTAAAGATCATATAAAAGATGAAGGTGCTAGAGTGTTGATATAAAAAAGTCACATCTACAGCTACTATGTCACGTAGCAATGTACTAACCAAGATGCAACTATAACCAAAGTTTGAAAGGTCTACCGCATACAGACCATGAGAAAGTGACCTAAATGCAAAAGTTAAATGTAAAATTATTAAATTACCTGCCCCTTGCTTGGAGGGTGAATGAAGTTTACATCCGCATCTACTATGTCACGTAGCGATGTACTACCCAAGATGTAACTATAACCAAAGTTTGAAAGGTCATGAGAAAGTGACCTAAACGCAAAAGTTGAATGTAAAATTACTAAGTTATCTGCCTTTTGATTGGAGGGTGAAGGTCACATCCACATCTACTATGTCACGTAGCGATGTACTACCCAAGATGCAATTATAACTAAAGTTTGAAAGGTCTAGTGCATACAGATCCTGAGAAATAGATCTAAACGCAAAAGTTAGTAACACTACAGCCTCGCCATTGTACTTAACCTAATAACAGTTTATAAATGTAACTCAATCAGAGTTAAAGTACACCCCTGTTAATCCCTATATTTAATCATGCAATGGGAGTTTTCTAAAAGCTGTCAGTTACTCGGTGGTTATTCATCTGAACACCTGTTATTGTTTATCTGCTCTAAACTTAGTTTCTCTGGAAGTTTCTAGAAAACTTTGAATTCTGGGAGTGAATAGGTATTGCCATATTAGGGGAGACCATTCGCCAAAAGGTCTTGTGGGTAATGTATGCATACAATAATGTAATCACCATGGCGTTAACCTGTAGCTACACAGGTCGATGTCCATATGTGGGGCATGACTAACTGCCGAAAGGTAGTTTGGGAAAATCTAATATAATACTAACTGCCGAAAGGTAGTCTGGGGAAATCTAATATAATACTGAGCACACAGAAAGTCTAAGTGAGTAGAGAGTCGGTGGTTCAGGAGTTTGAATAGTTAGTTGGTCATGTATCCACAAGATGGATCCCCGCAGTCTAAGACGGGGTGTGGGAAAGTTAAACTATACTATGGAAGCTAGTATTGTAGAGCAGTTGTTCAGCATTACATAATAATTTGAGGATTTGGACATTTGAATGTTTCTAAATACTATTATACTTTGTGAACCTAAGACATTTAATAATAGGGACTATTTAAGTAGTTAACAAACGGAAGTACTGAAAACCACTATACGAAATGGATATGTATATATATAACAGGATGTTCATAGCTTATTATAAATTTGTAATTGTTCGGACTGTTTTATATGTACCAATAAATTATGGAAATCACAACGCGAAGTCCAGACCTTGTTATTAAATGTACCAAGCATGTACAGTTGATTTCGGTTATTAGCATAGCCGATTTGTCAAGAAAATATATGCGATTAACCGGAGTAGTCGAATAACCGAAACTGAACATTTTGTACATGTAGCGGTGCACGTTTCTACTTTCGTTTTACTGTTCTGTTAATATTTACATAGAAACTCCATAAAAGCGAGTTAATTCTATGTAAGATGTTTGATAGGATTATTATTGTGCATATCCATTTTGTATTTACCGTTCTTTGATAGATTTTACGCAATATTTATGCGTATTTGTTTTCTTTCAACCTGCGTCGCTTTGCTATTGTTTGTAGTGTGAATTACACAGCCATGATAATAACGCAAAAGTTTATTTTATTTTTCATTTATTAAGTAACCTCTATGAGCTACTTAATGTCATATGCATCTCTACCGACACTAGCAAACTGAGAGCAGTAAATAATTAACAACACATTGCTTTACATTGCGTACAAACTTATTATTAAATCGTGTATGCTTATTGGTGAGCAATCGTCATGGCGTGAAAGCTTTACGGAAACCGCACAAAATGGCAAACTCTCTCGGCAAGCCAATTAGCACCTTTTGTCAATCAATTTGCCTCGGGCTTATCTCTGTGACCGCGTCAATCAATTAACAGTTGCAAAATACAGGTAAATTTGACTTTCAGTATGCAATTAGCCAGATATTCGTTATGCAATTATCCGGAATGTGACAAAAACCTATGCGATTATACGGGTTTTTTTACATGCAAAAGAATACGAATGGTTTTGTGTTTCAAAACTTTATGCAATTAACCGAAATATGCAATTAACCGATATGCGATTAAACGGAATCGACTGTAATACAACCCCTAGGTGCTACAAGTTGAATGTAAAATTATTAAGTTATCTGCCCTTTGCTTGGAGGGTGAAGGTAGCATCCGCATCTAACTTTCACCAATGTTGGAAAGGTCTATTGCATACAGTTTATGAGAAATTTATCTAAACGCAAAAGTTGAATGTAAATTTCTTTTTGAGTTATCTGTCCTTTGCTTGGAGGGTGAAGGTCACACCTGCATTTTCTATATCACTATGCAATGTAGTAGCCAAGATACAACTATAAGCAAAGCTTGAAAGGTCTGGTGCATATAGTTTGTGAGAAAGTGACCTGAAAGCAAAACTTGAATGTTGTCACCTCCGCTGCCAGAAAAGCAACACCTATGTCTCTTTTTTTCCTTCGAAAAGGCGACACAAGACAACAAGGGCCTGTAGATGCTCTACTGTGTAAAGATGTCATATTTAGCCTTTTCCTATATAACTCTTATGTAAACCTTGGGTCACCATGGCAACCATTTTGATTATTCGAGGATAACGAAAAACACAAATTTGATAGAGGCCAACCCAAGGATCATGTATATATGATATTTCACTGGAATGGATTAAGTGGTTTCGGAGGTGATATCGTTAGTTTTAGCCATGGTGGCCATCTTGGACAACTGGCGGCTGCGAAAAACATAAATCTGAGACACACTATCCCAAAGATCATTGTCATAAAGTTTCAACAAAATCCTTCAAGAGGTTTCAGAGAAGATGTCAATTTTAGCCTTTTCCTATATAACTCTATGTAAACTTTGGGTCATCATGGTGGTCATTTTGATTATTCGACGATAACAAAAAACACAAATTTGATAGAGGCCAACCCGAGGAACATGTATATGATATTTCACTGGAATGGATTAAGTGGTTTCGAGGGAGATGTCGTTTGAAATCTCTTTAAATTTGACCTAATTTAAGCCATGATGGCCATTTTGGATGACTGACGGCCGCGAAAAACATAAATCTGAGGAAGACTATCCCAAAGATCATTGTGATTAAGTTTCATCAAAATCCTTCAACCGGTTTCAGAGAGGTCATTTTTAACCTTTTCCTATATAACTCTTATGTAAACTTTTGATTATTTGACGATAACGAAAAACACAAACTTGATAGAGGCCAACCCAAGGAAATGTATATGATATTTCACAAAAATGGAATAAGTGGTTTCGGAGGAGATGTCGATTGAAAATAAATTTGACCTGGTTTTAGCCATGGCGGCCATCTTGGATGAATGGCTAAAACCAAAAATGGCCATTTTTATTATTCGACGATAATGAAAAACACAAACTTGATAGAGGCCAACCCAAGGAACATGTATATGATATTTCAGTAGAATGGAATAAAAACACAAATCTGAGAGGGATAAGTTTCATCAAAATCATTGAAGCGGTTTCAGAGATGATGTCATTTTTAAACTTTTCTTATATAACTCTATGTAAATTTTGGGTCGCCGTGGTGGCCATTTTGATTATTTGACGATAACGAAAAACACAAACTTAATAGAGGCCAACCCAAGGAACATGTATATGATATTTCAGTAGAATGGAATCAGTGGTTTCGGAGATGTCGTTTGAAATTTACTTAAATTTTACCTAGTTTTAGCTATGGAGGCCATCTTGGATGACTGGCGGCTGTGAAAAACACAAATCTGAGAGGGACTATCCCAAATATCATTGTGATTAAGTTTCATCAAAATCTTTTAGGCGGTTTCAGAGATGTTATTTTTAACCTTTTCCTATATAACTCTATGTAAACTTTGGGTCGTCGTGGCAGCCATTTTTATTATTCGACGATAACGAAAAACACAAACTTGATAGAGGCCAACCCAAGGAACATGTATATGATATTTCAGTAGAATGGAATAAGTGACATTGAAGTTTCATCAAAATCCTTCAAGCGGTTTCAGAGGAGATGTCGATTTTATAAAATTGCTAACAGACACTTGGACAGACGGACGAAAAGTGATCGCATAAGCCCTAGTAGAGCTAAAAATGAAGTGTGAAAATATTGATAACAAAATATCATTTGGGTAAAATAAAAAATATATATATATATATAAACATGATGGGTAAAAAAAACAAATAGTAATCGAAGGGTGTTCCACGGATCTCTTGTGTTGCCTGCCGTGCGCTTATTTCATCAAGTACAGTCTATCAGTTTGAAAGTAGGGGAATAATCCTTAATGCTTTATGGAGCCAATTTTTTTCTTAATTGTTAAAGTTTATGATAATGGGCACAAGTCAGCAGTGGATAATTGATAATGAGGAACTGTATAAAGTTGCATGACCATAAGTCAATATTTTGCCAAGTTATGAGCAAAGTTAGGTTTTATGAAAAGGGGCATAACTTTGCCAAAATGAAAGTTAAAATTATTGGTCATGGGTAACAACACTCCTTCGGGTAAGATAAATAAATCTAGCAATCACTTTCGAGCAAGGACTGTCGAAATCTGCATTTTTAAAGTTTTGACCATTTTTAGTAATGGTGGTCATCTTGAATGTCACACCGACCTAATTTAATTTTCTTTGATTGGTGCAATCTCATTGGAATTGCATTGCTTAAACATTTAAGCAACCTAGGAGAACAAGAGCTGTCGGAGAACAGCGCAGCTCGACTATTCAATTTTTCAGAGAATAAATTATATAGCCAGTATATACCATCCAAAAACGAGGCTTAAACAATGTGGGAGTGGTGTTGTGGGGTGGTGTTGTGGGGCGGGGCGGGTTTAGAAACTTGGGCCGATATAAAACTATTGTTAGAATCTCATACAAATTATAGTAAAATTTGGGGCAGGGTGTGAATTTTTTATTTTTTATTTTTATCAGTTTTAATCCAAAACTGATGTCATTGTAAAGAAATCTGTTGGGGGGAGGGGGGCGGATGGGAAGACGGGGCGGTTGGGGTGGGGGAAACATCGCTATATGTGTCAGAATTGACCAAAACAACACAGAAATATGTCAAAAAATATTTTAAAAAAACTTTCGAGTGGGGGTGGGTTCAGGCGGGTGGTAGGGAGAGGCGTGTTCGGGTGTGGTGGGGGGTGGGGGGCGCAACGTAGCTATATGTGTAAGAATAGATCAAAACAGATATAGAAAAAAAAATACGGGGTGTGAGGGGGTGGGCCCTAGGCAGGGAGGACGGAGCCCATGCCCCAATATGGGTGAAGTTTGAATAAGATGCATAATGCTTTAAGAAATCCCAAACTAAAATTAGAGATAAATACAACAGCTTACATGCAAACCTAGATCTGCCTTTATTGCACATTCTATGGGCCATCACAATTTGGGTTGCATGGGAGCCCAGAATTTGCAGAAGACAAAATTACTTATGCAACTCTTTACAACATACTATAAGGAAACCAATTCCCAAATTAAGTTGAGCTAGGACAAGAAATATAAGAGATATAGACCTGTAAACACAGCTTACACGCAAAATTTGATGTGAAATAGACACATTTTAAGGCCTATCAGAATTTGGGTTCGATGGGAGCCCAGGGGTTACAGGAACCAAAATTGCTCATGCAGTGGTTAAGATAATGCAATAAGGAAGCCCATGTCCAAATTTGGTTGTGCTAGGATAAGAAATGTAAGAGACATAGACTTGTAAACACAGCTTACACGCAAACCTTGATGTTGGACGCCGACGCCGGGGCGATTACCTAAGCTCTCTTATTCTTCGAATAGTCGAGCTAAAAACTGATTATGACTGCAGATTTGCATTTAGTTACAATTCATAGAATATTCCGATATAAGCGAAAGCGTTTTGATGGTCAAATAGACATTAATACCCTGCAACAGATGTTCCCTGTTTCAATCACACACATAAACACAAAAAAAAGATGGACAGACAAACCACAATTCTATGTCATAATACATGCCTATGGCACATAAGAATGAAGGTTCTAGTGTTAAGGCAAAATACAGAATTTTTCAATAAAACAGGGGCCATAACTCTGTTGTTTAATATCCGATATTGTCTTGAGTTTTCATTAATATTATGACTCTGATAAAGTTTGGTCAAGATCAATATAATGCTACATGTTAACAGCAAAAAGTTAATGGTCGACGACTACGGACATTAGCTCATCCGGAAAGTAGGTTAAGATTGAGCACGATGACTTATTAAAAGAATGTATAGCTTAAATTGAATCTTTCAATGTGAGGTATGTTGAAGCAAACAGTGTTACAGAAACAGAGCTAAATCCGTTAAAAAATTCAAAACACATCCAGTCAGGTCAATGTGTCGAGATTTTCACTAAAGCTTCTTGATGAAATGTTCTTTAAAAGCCAGAAAAAAGTTTTTGATGTGTATATAGATATAAGAATAATTTGTTTGTCATATATGTTTTTAAAATTAATAACATCATACCATCTGCCTCACCTATACCACAATTAACATTGATATAGTTTGTAAGAAAAGCTCCTAACCTCTGAGGCTCGGCATAAAATTCAGGAGGTATCTTTGCTATTCAAACCAGCTGGGTTCATTCGCCATCTGACATCTGGTAGGAGAACCAATCGAGCACCATAAAAACATCTGTGGCTTCATCTAGGAAAGTCAATTTATAGACCTAAGTTACTTCTAGAAGGAATAATATGCATAAATAAAAAGTTTGAATAGTGAAAATATTTGAAATGTCTTAGGAACTGAAACATTAAATGCATTCAGACGCATGAACGATATTGTGACCAAGGCCATTAATAATTTTATTATGAAGGTCATTGTCAAGATTTTCAGTAAACTTGCTTGAATAAAATCCCAAAGTTGAGATGACCACTATTTGGTGCATAAAATATTAAAAAGTGTGTAAATTCTAATTTTATATTAAACTGAATTTAAAGTTCACTCCATCTAATGTCTACTGGCAGAGGTGTTTGTTCGCCATCTCCTTTCTGCAAATTCATCTACAAAATAAAACATATCTTTTTCAAAATAAACAGCTAATATAAATATTTTCACCAAGTTTGAAGATTTGTTGATTTGAATAAAAAAAAGTTTGGAGAGACTTAAGTCCTATTAAGTGTAAAAGAATAAGAGATGCAAGAAACATTAACAGACTTTGTGATTTAAAAGTACAAAAGGGTCCACAACTCTGTCAGAGATGTCAAAATCAAACACAGAAGATATATATACATCTACTTCCTGGTGATTATGTTGTGCTAGGCTATGATGTCTTGCAGTTGTGCTAGGCTATGATGTCCACAGTTGTGCTAGGCTTGATGTCCACAGTTGTGCTAGGCTATGATGTCTTGCAGTTGTGCTAGGCTATGATGTCTTGCAGTTTTGTGAGAATATGACACACATAAAAAACATTACAAGATGTCGCAATTAAAAATACATAAGGCGGAAATTGTTGAATTCCAACGATGACAGTATATATGCACACCTCTTTTTGCTGGTCATAATATCCACATAGATTTTCGATGGTAGGTCTAACAGTTGAAGAAAAGGAAGAGAAGCAAGAAAAACATTAACGTTGTCATTTTAATTACTAACGGACAGACTGATGCACAGGCAAATCAGAGATGTCTCTGAATTTATCTTCCCTGCTGAGGTATGTTAATTGTCTGGGTAAAAGTATAAACAGAAAAGTAAAGATAGACAAGCAAACAACAAACATATTTTTCTTGGGGGAGATGGTTTAAAGATAAACTCATTATAAGAGTTGGTCATTGATGAGAAATGGGGAAAAGAATAGTACAAAAACAAAACTTAAAAAAATATGCTGGGGGAGTGGGGACACACATGGATCACAGTGGCCCTCGGGCATGCATGTGTATGTGTGTGTGGGGGGGGGGGGGGGGGGGGGGGGTTGCAGGTCGTCTAAATGATATGTATTTGTGCCATCACTCAAAGCATGCGACACAATATCGGCCTTATTATATAATAAGAAGAATATGACCTTGACCTTGAAGATAGACGCGTGTTGGGGTCTGCAGGTCATCCTAAATAGACGAGTAGTTTTATTTATCTTATTTAAGTTACTTTGAACTCCTTCCATGGATGCAAGAGTTCTGGTGCAGGCACAACATGGGCCTTACTATAGATATTTAAGAAGTGAATGGCCTTCAGAGAACTTACAATAATGTCTCAATAGCAAAACAGCAATTTGTGTAGATAGTTTCATAATTATTCACTAGATCTGTAGGACTTGTGTTGCATGTTCATGGAATACTGCAGCATCTGACATCGCGTGAATTATTACCATATAATTAGAGCCATTCTTTAATAGTTTAGAAGAGAGTATGTTGTTATTGGACTCATTTTAACATTGTCAATTGGAGCAATATTAACGTTATTCAAAACCTTTATTCAAGTATAGCAACACAAAAATATTGTCATAGGTGCTTGGTTCTGCATATCATCCTGATGAGATGAGTAAAAGTGCCAAGTTATTTTGAAATCTTTCTATAGATACAAGAGTTCTGGAGCGGGTACAAAATGGACCTTACTATAGACATACAGGAAGTGAACATCCTTCAGAGTGACCCTGACCTTAAAGATACTGACATGATAGTTGGGTTCTGCACACTGTCTTGATCAGATCAGTAAATATGCGAACATATTTTGAAATCCCTCCATGGATGCAAGAGTTCTGGAGCAGGCATAAAACGGGCCTTACTATAGACATAAGAAGTGAATGGCCTTCAGAGTGACCTTGACCTTGAAGATAATGACATGGGGTTGGACTTGGCACATTGTCTTGATGAGTAAATTTGCTACCTTATTCTGAAATCCTTCCATGGATGCAAAAGTTCTGGAGTGGGCACGAAACAGGCATTACTACAGACAAATATGAGAAGTGACTGGCCTTCAAAGTGACCTTGACCTTAAAGATATTGACAATGGTGTTCGGTTAGGCACATAATATCTTGATGAGATGAATAAATGTGCCTAGTTGTTTTGAAATCCCTTCATGCATGCAAGAGTTATGAAATGGACACAAACTTGGCCTTACTATAGACAAATATGGAGAGGGAAAAGAAATGGGCCTTACTATAGGCATATATGAAGTTGCTAACCTGCAGAGGGACCTCCACCTGATACTGACAATGGCGTTCAGTTAGCCATATAGTGTCTTGATGAGATGAGTAAATGTGCCTAGTTATTTTGAAATCCCTTCTTGCATGCAAGAGTTATTGAAGGACAAGAAATGGGACAGACGGAAGGATTGATATTCACATATCAGGCATATCGGAAGTGAATAGCCTTCAGAATGACCTTGACCTTGAAGATACTGACATGGGTGTTGGGCTCTGCACAGTCTTGATGAAATGAGCAATCCCTCCATGCATGAAGTACTATTAGAGCAGACGATAAATGGGCCTTACAATAGCCATATAAGAAGTGAATGACCATCAGAAAACTTACAATAATGTCTAGATAGCAAAACAGCAATTTGTGAAGATTGTGTGGTAATTATTCACTAGATCTGTAGGACCTGAGTCACATGTTCGCGGAATACTGTAGCGTCTCATATCGCATGAATAATTACCATATAATTCGAGCCATTCTTTGATAGTTTATAAGAGGGTATGCTGTTATTGGAATCATTTTAATATTGTCAATTGGAGCACTATTGATGTTATTCAAAACTAAGAATGTGTTCCTGGGACACGATTGTCATTGAAAACAGTCAACGGAAAATGTAAAATTTAAATTGAATTGAATGTTGTTTAATGGCTCATCAACACAGTACAGGTTATTTAGAACCGCGCCAGAGACAGGGGAAGGATACATAGGAATCCGGGAACCGTGCCCTACTCTTATTATCAAATAGATTCCTATGGTTCTTTAACGTGCTCGGTGGATAAACCGATAAACGGGACCGCCCGGCTTACATCCCCATCCGACGG
>JAWPHD010008083.1:0-119690 GCA_037043455.1 Cyrtodaria siliqua
ATAAGGATTGTGTAGCTATAAATCACTAGAAGGATGTTCCACAAAACACCTGAGAAGCCTGCCGTGTGCTTATTTCAGCAAGGACATTCTAACTATAAAGTTTCAAGACAAAGGGTGCAATCTTTTTTAAACTACACTCAAGTGATATGAAAACGCAACACGGGAATTTCCGCTATATATTGTATGTACAATATGCTGCTTTTAATCGAATGGTACATGGCTACGTAAGACCTTTCCTTTTGGAAAAAAATACTAAAACAACAAATAATACAGCAAATAGTATTCCTTCAATGTTTCATTATTCACAGAGTACGCGTTTGGCTCAATCATGTGAGCAAACTTAGGATGCAACATTTTGCAAACTATTTACGTTAATTACAGTACTGAACTAGCTCAATTTTTCAAAGAGCTACTTCAACATTTATGAAGTTCTTGTTACAAAGTGTAGTGTGATTAAAACGTCTACAACATCACAGTTGTGTCCTTTCTCTAGTTAACTGCAACTTTCTTTTTAAAAAACATCTTGGGATTTCTTTGGAATATTATGTGCAATTAAGTGTGCAGTATATACAATATATAGCTGAAATTCCCGTTTTGCGTTTTTATATCACTTGAGTGTACTGATCAGAGTTTTTTTAATTGTTCACGTGTTATGAAAAGAGGCATAACTCGGCATTTAATAATTGATAAGAAAAAACTATATATAGTTGCATGACCATAGACCATATTTTTGTTTAAGTTATGAGCTAGTTACTTTTGCAGATTAACATTTTATGAATGTGAATGGCATTTAATAATTGGTAAGAAAGAACTGTATAAAGTTGGTTAATATTTTGCCAGGTTATGAGCTAGGTCAGATTGAAGGTTAACATTTTATGGTGTATAACTATGCCGAAATGTAAGTCAGGGTGACTGGACATTCTCTGAGGAAAGATAATAATGTTTGTGAAGTTTTATGAACATAGATCCCACTACTTTTTAAGTTATATTAATAGTTTTCCAAGTTAAGAGCTCGGTCAGGTTGCAATTTAAAAGTTATGAAAAGAGGCATAACTCTGTTGAAATGGATGTCAGAGTTAATGGGCAAGTGTAAGGACATTCCTCGGGTAAGATGAAGATGTGTATGAAGTTCCATGAACGAGCAGTAGAGTATTGTACTTTCATCTCGTCAAGGGCAATATATGTATGGCGGAGTTAAACAAAAAGATCGATAATAAAATTATGTTTAAAGAGAATCAATGAAAACATAATTATGTATCTCGAATATTGTTGTACAAGTATGTAACGCGTATGTAATCCGATGAAATGGAACTATATATCATTGGCACAGCCGGCTGAGGACGGGGAGATAGGGAGGGAGGTGGAGATAGAAATATAGGTATACCTTTTATCGCCAATACGTATATAATTTATATGAGATGAGTATTATGATGATGATGATGATAAAATAATAATGATGATGCAAAATAAACATTTAAGTTATCTTTACATGGCACTCCTGTGATAATGAACATCTTCTCAAAAATAAAGTTCAGTTTCGGGGATTTTATGAGCGTGATTTTGTATTGATTAAACATCGAAATCCTGTGCTACTATACACGAATATTGACGTATTGGTAATGTAACATGGGGTGAAAATCGTACCTACTAGAGAGTCACTATTATGTTTCTCATGATGGTTCCGGAAGAGCCCCAAATATAACAAAAAAAGTTTGTAACAAATTTATCTATTTCAGGTTGAAGAAGAAAATAAACTTCCTTTGATCGCATGTATTTTATTATTAAAACTTACTCCACCAAGTTGAGAAAAATGTGTTCAATCATGATTTTATCGATGTTTTGCTCTACTGTTCGAAGGCCAGCAGAGCTTATGCGATGGCGAGTTGTCCGTCCGTTGACTTTTGTCTTGTTTACGCGATAGGGACTTCACTATTAATCGGATATTTACGAAACTTTGCCAGTGTATTTATATCAATTGAAGTTCGGGAGAGTTTGAAAAACAGCGAAATCGGATCTGTAATACCAGTGTTATGGCCCTTCTTTTGCTACGAATGCCATATTAAGCCTTGTTTACACTCTAGCACCTTCATTTTGTATTTGATCTTTACGAAACGTTGCAAGAGTATTTATATTAATGAAAGCTCGGATGAGTTTGAAACCCAGCCACAATTTGCAACATCAGAGTTATGGCCCTTGTTTTGCTGAAAAGTGCAATTTTCTGCATTGTGAACAATCTAGCACCTTCATTTATTATTTGCTTTTTAACAAACTTGCACAGTTTGTTAATAGCAATGAAATTTGGACGACTCTGAAAATCAGCCAGATCGGACAATAAAAACCGGAGTTATGGCCCTTGACTTTCTGAAATATGATATAATTTAGCCTCGTTAACTCGATAGAGCCATCATATTTCAGCGGATGTTTTCCAAACTTTACCAGATTGTTGATATCAATGAAAGCTCGGACGAGTTTGTAAACCAGCCGGATTGGACCATTTACACGGGAGTTATGGCCCTTGATTTTCTGAATATGTTATAATTTAAAACGATAGGGCCTTGGACGAGTTCGAAAACCAGTCAGATCGGACCGGCAACAACGGAGTTATGGTCCTTGATTTAGTTAAAACCGCTGTATTTTGCCTCGTTAAGACGATAGAGCCTTCATTTTTCATACGATCTTACCAAACTTCAAAGTTAATGGCAAAGTTATGGCCGTTTAATGGTTTTGAAACACAACATTTGTCTGGACTAGTCATCCTGAACCCCTGGCCGGAATTTATCAAAACTGTGTAGGGATTATCAATACAAAGCCAGCTTATGCATGTCATTGCCGTATTTCGGAAGAAAGATTTTTGGCGGAGTTATGGCCGTTTAAAGCTTTCAATACACAAATTCCGGACTAGTTCTCCATACCCCGGGCTGGATTTCAGCGGAACTTTGCGAGCTGGGGTAGAGCGAACGTCAAGGAGGTAGAGCGGACGCCTGTTAATTCCACAAGCAACATACTTTGATAATGTCGACTCGAACGCAGTTGCGTCATGAACAGGCGCTTTTTGTAGTTTTTATTACCTTTTCTTCCCAAAAAGCATTTCAGCTCGTTCGCTCCCCTACCTCGAGAAAACTGACCATGAATCACTCAGATTAAAACTTCAACATTCAAATTTAGGGCATGAGCAATTTATGGGCGGTATTCGAATGATATTCACCATCGAAATACTTCGTGAATGCAAATAGGTTCCAAAAACAAGTTGAACGTGTGATCCGTGAAGAAACCTGCACCAGCTGTCGACAGGAAAAAAGTTCTAGTCGCTATAATTTACACTTTTAAAAGGAGAAATTATTTTCTACATGAAGTATAACTATGCCTACACGGAAACACATTCCCCGATTTTTGAAAAAATCTCTGTTGTTCTTGTTAAAAGAAATGGAAGTTGATCATAATCACGTTTGTTGATGAAAACCGCGCTTTCGCTCTTGCTCGGAAGTGGCATTCGCTCAATTTTCATTGTTCTCCTTTTGGTTGTGGAGCGAATGTTTACCAGGTACATCTTGCAAGTGAGTCTTTTTTGAGCTGTGTGTTAAATAGAATCTCTCATTCGTGCCTATTTAATATTGAATTTATTAAACTTGATATGATGGTAGGCACAGCCTCGCCTCATTTTATACAATTCGTTTCTGTGCCTACCATCATATCAAGTTTAATAAATTCAATATTAAACAGGCACCCGTGTAAGATCTTCTGTTTATATTATATGTTATAACTTGTTCATGTTTCCAGGTACCCATTGGACTTGGGAGATCATATCAATGCTTTATAACGGTAAGGCCGAAACCATTCCTAAAAGCAAAGTTGAGAACATGATTGGGGCGACAGCATTTGACAAACTAGAGGAGCTTCCATCTCCGAGAATCCTTAACACACATCTTCATTACAAACTCCTGCCTAGAGAACTGAAAGAAAAAAAATGCAAAATTGTGTATGTTCTGCGCAATCCAAAGGATGTTGCGGTGTCGTTTTATCATCATGAAAAAGGCTTTAAGCTATATGATTATGATGGAAAGTTTGAAAATTTTCTTCCACTGTTTCTGGAGGGTAAAAGTATGTGTTTTATTATTATATGTGTTAATGTTTTATATAAACATATTTAATATTTTTACATACTTTGTGAGGTCCATCAATACGTTTGGTTGATAGATACAATAATGTGTTTTGTCCCAAAGTTCGGCAATACATTACAATACATTACTTTACAGGATTCAACATGACTTATGTCATTGGGTTCAACAATAACATATTTTTCTTGAATGATTCAGTAAGAGATAATTATGCTAGGTTCTAAACTATTTTACTGGGTTAAAAACGGATTATACATTTTTATTACATTTCTATGGGTGAAAGATTGGGATTTCTCAGTGAAAGAATATTCATAATCGCTAAATATTAATAACTAACTCCGAACACAAAAATAACATCTGTGAGTTATGACGTCAATAACGTGTTGGTTACGTCGACGTCATCCGCCGATAACGCTAAATTAAGCGAATAATTCTGGTTAAAATCATACATAATCTGATTAAAAATGTAATAAATATATTATTTAACTGTTGTGATCGATTATAGGAAATTCCTTCACTCGATGGTAGGCGTGTGTTGTTTTTTCTCTCACTCGCTTACGCTCGTTCGTGAAAAGAACCACACTCCTATCATTTCATGAAAGATATCCCTATAATCGATATCAGCAGTTAAATAATCTATATATATACTACTAGTGCTCAAAGTTTGCTACGCACCAAGATTTCAATTCGACATTTTACGGTGACTGGTTTTACCAACCTATGCTTCGTACAAAAGGAACAATACCGTGACGTTTGACAGGATTTTATCATTTTATGCTCAGCATAGCTACACTTAATCCATATAAGACGCAACATAAATATCCTTCATCTGAGTTCTAAAAACAAGCTGGAAAAAGGTTTGGTGCTTAGCAAACTTTGAGAAGTATATAATGCAGGGTTTAACAACGAACACATTTACTGTGCTTTGTAATAATTCGGTTTAACAATTACCCAATCAATACTGAAAAGGGGATCCCGTGCAAGCAACGAACACAAGCTAGAAGGAAGGGTAGCATATTCGATTTATTGAGACTGTTCACGAGAGGTAATACAAGGTGCAATATATATCATGCCCGGTTTAAGCGGTACATACACAGATTTTATTTACTAATATTTCCGAAGGATTCCCTTGAATGTATTCATTTATATACTGATTATTTTTATTGTTTTAAAATTGTTTTATATTGTCAGCCGATTACAACAGTTGGTTTGAATATGTACTGGAATGGGAAACGCTAATGTCACAGAATCCAGACCTGCCCATCCATTTAATCTATTACGAAGATCTTAAAAAGGTACTATTCTTGTCTAATCCCATACCTGCATGCTTACCATTATATACCATGATCACAATGAACACATATGAGCCAAAACACGCGAAAACGACCCTTCAGACAAGATTTTCACATTTTATGTTTTTTGATGTTTATGAAACACGGTTATTTTCTCTTTAAAAATCTCTTTATTTTATGTTGATATCTTAATTAAAAATGATTTTATCTCAGTTTGAAAATTAAAGATTGTACTCACCATTAATTGTGACGTTGACGTCGGCGTCTTGGACGACGTCGTTGATTAAATAACAACAAAAAACATAAACAATTACCATTTTCTATAGCATCAACTATTTATATTAAGAAACATATCATAATATGGTAAAACACAGAAGTGACGAGACATTTGATCAGTAATTAGCTGATTACAGGCCGACGTCATAAATTGTTACGTTATGACGTTGTCGTCTAAACGTCCGAAGGGATGTTTTCGTGTGTTGCGACTCAATTATATATTTAAGATAGATATCCATATTTACTTGCTAAACTTATTTCTTTCAGTATAGAAGTAAAAAATAATCTAATGAATTTTTGAATATTTAAAAACAAAGTTGATTAAATCATTTGAATTTTCATTTTCATGTATTACCTGTTTGCTGTTAAGATTGCTCAAAATAGTGTCACATATCAAACGTTTGTTTAGAATCAGATGATTTCTGTCTGAAATTGTTTATGTATGTATGTATAAATGACGACGTACGTGTATGCGCGATAAATAAAATATATGTTCTGTTCTGTTCCGTTCTTATTATATTCCAACAAAAGCAATGTTGCGTAACCGAATTCCGTTGTTTGAAGCTTGCATGTTGTTATAAAGAAATGCAGTTTACGCGAGCACACACCCTAGTAGTGAAGTCAGTTTTAATGTGTCAGAATTAGAATATTC
The DNA here is from genome assembly GCA_037043455.1 of Cyrtodaria siliqua. Lineage (NCBI taxonomy): Eukaryota > Metazoa > Mollusca > Bivalvia > Adapedonta > Hiatellidae > Cyrtodaria > Cyrtodaria siliqua. The sequence continues at coordinate 6,336 of JAWPHD010008083.1, forward strand.
CATTGCATACATCGAAGAGATAAGTTTAGTCTAAACATTATAATACGGTCACCCTAGTCATCCAATTTCCCGCGTAATGCATGGTAAAAGATAGGAATGCTTCGTAATTAAAACTCCTTTTACAATGATTGTATAATTTAAGTACACCCATTGATTGCTCATCCACAGAACAACATTGTATGAAACAAACACCAGCTCTTTGTAAAAAATATGTTAATAACGTAAGTCGCTGTTGGATCGACACAGACGTGTGTAAGCCATATTCATTTCACGTCTTTCTATGTTCGATACCAAATTGGATCACCCTTTGTTTGATACCAACTTGTACAACCCTTTGTTCGATACCAACCGGTACAACCCTGTCTTACAACCACAAAATGATGATATGTACACGTGTTTAAATACTGTGTTATCTGTTTTCCTTATTATATACCAATATGTAAGTAGTCTTACATAACGTGTAATGAATAAAATATATCTACCAAATTCACCATACACTGGTGACATACATTAGCCATAAAAACGTGCTTACACAATTATAGATGTAATCTTTCGATTTGTTTTGATTTTGTGTATTCCCTAATTCCAAAAAATATTTCAAAATTGAGCAAACGAAAGAGTCAAATAGTACTTTTTGTTTTCCATTTTATCCTTTATAATTATTTAAGAGTACACAATGCTTTCAGAGCTATGTTATCTCCATTATTATTCCCAGATACATTGTTTAATGACCCGCCTTTTTGTTTCTAAAAATCTTCTTTTTTTTTCCGTATTGACATCTACTCCCCCCCCACCCCCACCCCAACACCACAATTAACTGCCCACCCCACACCCACACACACTCACGCTTGTTACAATATTCATAAAGTAGATGTTTTGCAATTCTTCAGATGATTTACCTAGAATTAAAATATCATCAGCAAATAAAAGTAAAATAAGTACTACATTATCAATTTTGAAACCTGTATTAGTTTTATTTTGAAAAATGTATTCGAATTCGAGGTCCTCAATAAATAAATGAGATAAATAATATTGGAAAATGTATCTCCCATTGTCTTAATCTAACTGCATATTTAAAAATATCTGAATAACGTTCCCGCTTTCTAACACATCAATTATCTTTTTCATACATATCGTTAAATATTCTAAACAATTTACATTGAAATCCAAGAAAAATTAAATGTAAATAAATATAAAAAGATCGGACAGGGAAAGTAGCATTCAAGGAGGACAGTCAACCACAAAACACAGAAACAAACATGCAAACAGACAAACAAGAAGGCAAAAGTAACAATAAAAGCAAACGACATCACAAACACAAAAGGGTTGACAATAGGGCTACCGCCTTGGAACAGTCAGTGGCAAAGTAGGTCACTGGGGGGTTTAAACCGGTTCTAGGGTGCACTAAACCTCACACTTACCCTACTGCCATCCCATTAAAACAAGAAAGTTACATCCACAATGCGTTTCTATGTTCATATACCTATGCATAACGCTTGTCGGCGATTTACTTATTCATACTGCCCCAGCGTATTGGGTAGACAAGTGTGAGGTTTGGTGCACCAGTCCCTAGAAGCTTCTTTATACATTCAGCGGCCTTTTTGCCACTGACCGTTCATGTGGATTGTTGTCAACCATTTGTTTTGTATATGATGTTGCATACTTTGCTATTTTCATATATGTAATGGGTGTTTGTTTTAAATCTTATCGTATATGATGATCTGCAAAATCGTCTTAGTGTGACGTGTTTCATGTAGTCTGGCAGTTCACCGATGCAAATTAGAACTAGTATATAGTCCAGGACAGTTCCATCGGGTACTCCTGACGTGACTGGTGCTTTGCTTGAATGTTGACCTTCGTGAACAACAGTCTGGGATCTCTGTTAGAAGGAATTTGGGGCTAAACGTCAAGTCTGGTGAATCTTATCTACGTCTGATGGCTGTTTGTCAAGAGAGGTGATCTCTTAGACACACTGAACCTATATAGTTTCAGCTTTACGTTTGTGGACAGTTTCAGCTTTACATTTGTCTATAGTTTCAAATTTACTTTTTTTGTATACAGTTTCAGCTTTACCTTTGTATATCGTTTCAGCTTTACTTTTGTATATAGTTTCAGCTTTACTTTTTTTTATATAGTTTTAGCTTTACTTTTGTATACAGGTTCAGCTTTACGTTTGTATATAGTTTCAGCCTTAGTTTTGTATATAGTTTCAGCTTTACTTTTGGCGATCTGTTGCATACATGTTTGAGAAGTATAATTCCTATGCACTTCATGACCTGCATGTATTTTATACAGAACATCTTGGAAGAAATTATACGTCTAGGCAAATTTCTTGGTATTGAGAATAAAGATGGTTTGTTTGAAGCAGTTTCACAAAAGTGTAACATCAAGAATATGCAAAAAGATAAAGTACCTTCTGCCGAAATTAAAGAAGCTTTGTACAAAGGTGACTTCACGATATTCAGAAAAGGTAAATATATGCATTATTTTATATTGTCTGTTTGGTTATTCTTTTCACGACAAGTTAACGTGTTTTCAATGCAAATTTGTTCTTTCTGGCACATGGCTTATGCAACTCTCAAAACCAGCCTCAGACTGTCAGACCTGTAGTCAAACATGTCGTCAGACCTGTAGTCAAATCTGCCGTCATGTAGTCAGACTCTTAACAAACACATATAAACATCTGACATTCGTAACTTGCTTCAGCCTCTAAACATGTAGATAACGATATATGTGGGATAAAATTGTTTGGCTGTGTGGAAACATTCCCTTTAAATGACCAAATTTCTGTCGCAAGTTGCCGGTTTTGTGATCACTGCTACACTCAGTTTAAAATAAAAAATAAGTGGTTGTTTGTGCAGTTTGTTTGAGAAAACCTGAAATTCATGTCGTTTTTTTACATTTATTTTGACCTCATCAGATACCATGAGAAATTCTCGCCCGGAAAATAGTGACCCCTGACTATATTTCAGGAGACATTGGAGACTGGAAGAATTGGTTCACGGTGGCGCAGAACGAACACTTCGATGCTGTGTATGACGAGAAGATGAAATCATCGAAACATAAGTTTGTCTATACTGCTACGAGCATATTATAACCATAATCACATCGGGCGTCTACAAGGACAATATGGAGAGGGCATGGAGTATATGCCAAAGGGGGTTTGAACCTCTTCTTCAAGGCAAAACTATAAATTGTTTATGTAGATGAGCAATTTAGTAACGAGCTAAACATGATTTGCTTATGGACTAATATTGTCTTTGTTATCTTGAAATTAATACAATCATTTCGATTGAAATTAGCAGTGAAACAATGTTTTCCCTTATTTTGAAGAAACTAGCAATACGTAAATGTGTTTGCAACTTCAGTTGTTTCTGTTACAAACTGACGGTAATAGGTTCCTAACTGCTTTCTTGTTTCGACCAGTAAATTGTAAATACTCCATAGAAACAAGCGACACGTTTGACTTCCGTTTATGAACTGGTGCGCATGTAATACTAATGTGTAGTAATTGGACAATTAATGAAAAGTTATTGACATAAAACACAAGAACATACAGACAGACAGACAGACAGATAAGATAGCAAATGTCATAGAAAGACGCCAGATCAATACTGATTCAATCAGCCGAAACATAGTTCACAGCAAAGAAGAATTGCAACTTAAATAAGGATTGTGTAGCTATAAATCACTAGAAGGATGTTCCACAAAACACCTGAGAAGCCTGCCGTGTGCTTATTTCAGCAAGGACATTCTAACTATAAAGTTTCAAGACAAAGGTGCAATCTTTTTTAAACTACACTCAAGTGATATGAAAACGCAACACGGGAATTTCCGCTATATATTGTATGTACAATATGCTGCTTTTAATCGAATGGTACATGGCTACGTAAGACCTTTCCTTTTGGAAAAAATACTAAAACAACAAATAATACAGCAAATAGTATTCCTTCAATGTTTCATTATTCACAGAGTACGCGTTTGGCTCAATCATGTGAGCAAACTTAGGATGCAACATTTTGCAAACTATTTACGTTAATTACAGTACTGAACTAGCTCAATTTTTCAAAGAGCTACTTCAACATTTATGAAGTTCTTGTTACAAAGTGTAGTGTGATTAAAACGTCTACAACATCACAGTTGTGTCCTTTCTCTAGTTAACTGCAACTTTCTTTTTAAAAAACATCTTGGGATTTCTTTGGAATATTATGTGCAATTAAGTGTGCAGTATATACAATATATAGCTGAAATTCCCGTGTTGCGTTTTTATATCACTTGAGTGTACTGATCAGAGTTTTTTTAATTGTTCACGTGTTATGAAAAGAGGCATAACTCGGCATTTAATAATTGATAAGAAAAAACTATATATAGTTGCATGACCATAGACCATATTTTTGTTTAAGTTATGAGCTAGTTACTTTTGCAGATTAACATTTTATGAATGTGAATGGCATTTAATAATTGGTAAGAAAGAACTGTATAAAGTTGGTTAATATTTTGCCAGGTTATGAGCTAGGTCAGATTGAAGGTTAACATTTTATGGTGTATAACTATGCCGAAATGTATGTCAGGGTGACTGGACATTCTTTGAGAAAAGATAATAATGTTTGTGAAGTTTTATGAACATAGATCCAACTACTTTTTAAGTTATATTAATAGTTTTCCAAGTTAAGAGCTCGGTCAGGTTGCAATTTAAAAGTTATGAAAAGAGGCATAACTCTGTTGAAATGGATGTCAGAGTTATTGGGCAAGTGTAAGGACATTCCTCGGGTAAGATGAAGATGTGTATGAAGTTCCATGAACGAGCAGTAGAGTATTGTACTTTCATCTCGTCAAGGGCAATACATGTATGGCCGAGTTAAACAAAAAGATCGATAACAAAATTATGTTTAAAGAAAATCAATGAAAACATAATTATGTATCTCGAATATTGTTGTACAAGTATGTAACACGTATTTAATCCGATGAAATGGAACTAAATATCCTTGGCACAGCCGGTTGTGGACGGGGAGATAGGGAGGGAGGTGGAGATAGAAATATACTTATACCTTTTATCGCCAATTCGTATATAATTTATATGAGATGATTATTATGATGATGATGATAAAATAATAATGATAATGCAAAATAAACATTTCAGTTATCTTTACATGGCACTCCTGTGATAACGAACATCTTCTCAAAAATAAAGTTCAGTTTCGGGTTTTTTATGAGCGTGATTTTGTATTGATTGAACATCGAAATCCTGTGCTACTATACACGAATATTGACGTATTGGTAATGTAACATGTGGTGAAAATCGTACCTACTAGAGAGTCACTATTATGTTTCTCATGATGGTTCCGGAAGAGCCCCAAATATAACAAAAAAAGTTTGTAACAAATTTATCTATTTCAGGTTGAAGAAGAAAATAAACATCCTTTGATCGCATGTATTTTATTATAAAAACTTACTCCACCAAGTTGAGAAAAATGTGTTCAATCATGATTTTATCGATTTTTGGCTCTAATGTTCGAAGGCCAGCACAGCTTATGCGATGGCGAGTTGTCCGTCCGTTGACTTTTGTCTTGTTTACGCGATAGGGACTTCATTATTAATCGGATATTTACGAAACTTTGCCAGTGTATTTATATCAATTGAAGTTCGGGAGAGTTTGAAAAACAGCGAAATCGGATCTGTAATACCAGTGTTATGGCCCTTCTTTTGCTACGAATGCCATATTAAGCCTTGTTTACACTCTAGCACCTTCATTTTGTATTTGATCTTTACGAAACTTTGCAAGAGTATTTATATTAATGCAAGCTCGGATGAGTTTGAAACCCAGCCAAAATTTGCAACACCAGAGTTATGGCCCTTGTTTTGCTGAAAAGTGCAATTTTCTGCATTGTGAACAATCTAGCACCTTCATTTATTATTTGCTTTTTAACAAACTTGCACAGTTTGTTAATAGCAATGAAATTTGGACGACTCTGAAAATCAGCCAGATCGGACAATTAAAACCGGAGTTATGGCCCTTGACTTTCTGAAATATGATATAATTTAGCCTCGTTAACTCTATAGAGCCATCATATTACAGCGGATGTTTTCCAAACTTTACCAGATTGTTGATATCAATGAAAGCTCGGACGAGTTTGTAAACCAGCCGGATTGGACCATTTACACGGGAGTTATGGCCCTTGATTTTCTGAATATGTTATAATTTAAAACGATAGGGCCTTGGACGAGTTCGAAAACCAGTCAGATCGGACCGGCAACAACGGAGTTATGGTCCTTGATTTAGTTAAAACCGCTGTATTTTGCCTCGTTAAGACGATAGAGCCTTCATTTTTCATACGATCTTACCAAACTTCAAAGTTAATGGCAAAGTTATGGCCGTTTAATGGTTTTGAAACACAACATTTGTCTGGACTAGTCATCCTGAACCCCTGGCCGGAATTTATCGAAACTTTGTAGGGATGATCAATACAAAGCCAGCTTATGCATGTCATTGCCGTATTTCGGTAGAAAGATTTTTGGCGGAGTTATGGTCGTTTAAAGCTTTCAATACACAAATTCCGGACTAGTTCTCCATACCCCGGGCTGGATTTCAGCGGAACTTTGCAGGGGTAATCAGTATTAGGCCTAGTTGTGCATGTCATCGCCGTGTTCCGGTTGAATGATTCTTTTGCGGAATTATTGCCCTTTAAATGTTTGAATACACTAACATTGTACAGGCTAGTTCTCCTGAATGCCTGTTTGGATTTCAACGAAACTTGGCAGTGACGAGCAGTACCAAGCCTAGTTGCACATATCATCACCGTGTTTTTGTTGAATGATTTTTGACACAAGAGTTATATGCCATTATACACACACATTGTCCAGACTAGTTTTCCTGAACTCCTGACTGGATTTCATTGAAACTTGGCAGGAATGATCAGTATCAAGCCTAGTTGCGCTTATCGATGTCGTTTTCCACAAAGACTCCATATAGCCAGTAGACCGATACAGGTCCTCTTTGGCCACTTGTTCTGACATATTATCTAGTAGTTATTTCAAGAAGTATTACAAAGAGGCAATTTTGATTATCACCTTTAAAGCGTTTCTCGCTTGTTTGACTCAGATCAATTTTTACAGAAACAAAAAAAACAACAACAAAAACAGTCCAATGAAAAGGTGTCAGAATGCACCTAAAATTGATACGTTTTTAGCTCTATTAGCCAAAGTCCAGAAGAGCTGATGGCGAGTTGTCCGTCGTCGTCCGTCGTCCGTTTACTTTTCCCTTGTGAACACTCTAGGGCCTTCATTATTAATGGGATCTTTATAAAACTTTGCCAATGTCTTTATATCAAAGAAAGCTCTAAAGCAATCTTGCCCTAGATATACATATTACACAGTGATTACAAATGGTAACTCACATAATCAGAAGTCAGACACAGTCAGATGGAGGTTTTCCACTGTATTGGTTCAACGTCTGCTTTGCATGAGCTCTGGATTTGTAATGAATTCCAGGCTACAAACCGGAAGTGACGTATTTGCCTGGACTGGTCCTAGCATAATTGCTACACACCTCCCCGTTCTCTTTTGTAGAACTTCGTGGAATTCTTCGAGTCTTTCTCACCTGGATAGTGGGCTGAGACGAGCTCTTGTCCTTTGTGAGTCTTCAGCTTGAGAGAAGTATTCTTGTAAACTGGGACTGAATTAGATTCTAGTCCTAGCCTCCTTTTAGTTTCCTTACCCAGAATGGACTGAAATAAATTCTAGTCCGGGGACTGTAACTGTCTTTTTACATGTTCGTTGATCCCTCCACGGATGAGGCCACAAATAGTTGTTCCCCATTCACCCTGGAAATCTGGATAACGACTGAAACTGGTTCTAGTCTTACCCGGGCCACCTGGTATGCCACGTCTCCAATGTAGCAGGTGGTGTGACAACCAACTCAATGAGCATGGGTAAATAGGGTGCATCGATCTCTATGAGGAGTCGATCCTGAGGGACGGCCTTAAGTGCTTCTCGTTGGGCTTTATTAAACCGAGAAACTTGCCCAGTAAATCCGAAGTAGCAATTCGGAAAAGCACTTCTCCATGCTTTTAGTTGGTCCAGGTCCCCACCGAAACAGTGTAAATGTATTCCTTGTTCAGGTGGGCAGTGATGCTTTACTATGTCCAGGCAGTGGTTGAGACTTCTGCCAGATGGTCTCCTCTACTGCCTCTTATGTGTAGGACTAACACCAGCCTTGGATTGCACAGGCCCAATATCTTTTCCAACGTTCGGGTCTGATTTTCCCATGATGTAGAGGGATCGGTATAATCTAGACCTACTTCCCCTAAAGCTACCACTTCTGGTTTCATCCAAATTTGGACGATCAAATCTTGCCGGGGTAAGTTGCTCGATCTTCTTAGGATGAACGCCCACAGCAACTCTCCATTGACTACCTAAACCCCACGGTAGTGTTCCCATGATTTACTGGGTCACAAAATACCATTACTCCTCCCATCAGGGTTGTTGGGTGTTGAGATACTACCTCAGTGCTTTGAGTAACCACTCTCTCTAGGTCCTTCATTGACACGTTTAAGGTCTTAGAAAGACGATCGAAATGAAAGTGGCTATCAAAGTCATCGTTGTTTCTGCTGGTCAAGAGAGCGGGTTCCGGAGGTTTCGTCTCGGGACTTTGTCGAGCTCGAGGATTTATTCGGGCAACCGCAGACCTCATTGCCATCGCTGCGTAGGAGGGCCTGGGTCCCGAAGGGGACACACATGACCCCAAAACGGTTATAGCAGGAAGAGTACTCGGGTTGGTATACACGACACTTGCAACACTCGCGTCTGTCGTTAGCTCTGAAGGAGACTCAACGAGACTGGGCTCTGTCACAATGACGTCTGTCCTTAATTTGGTGGGTGACCCATCTAGACTGCCATGATCGGATCTCAGCAAAGCCTCTTCTTCACTCTGGGATGGAATTTCGATGGATCCAGCATTAGGTTTGTCTGGACTATCCTGATAATCCAGTTCCAGGTCCTTCATGGTAACGTCCGATACAAGAGTTAGATCCTGTACCTGCCTTGGTAGGGGCTCTTCCACAAGGGACAGCTTCAGTCCAGTTGTTGTTCCACAAGCGAACACAGACTGGGACATCCTTGATAGTGATCCACATGTGGTTGAAGTCAACGAGACTGGTACTCCTGTAGTAGAAGTCAACACTAGGCTTCGCTCCTTGGATACCGACTCCTCCTTGGCTGGGGTTTCCTGATTCTCTTCAGAGACGTGCGTTTCCTGATTCTTGGCCTTGGCCCGTCTGATGGGATTAGGTCGATTCCTTCGGGACTTGCTGAACCCAGGAACAGATTGAGACACAGTTGTTTGAACTGGTTCAACATCCGGTCCAAAATGCTCCCACATTAGTCTAGAGTCCGGTCATGTGAGACGACTCATACGGAATGACAATGGTCTCCAATGGATGAGCACGGCTGGCGAGTTGACAGGATTCAGGGTAAATCTCCCTGGAACAATCCACCCTGCGGCTTGAAACAAGCTTAGCATCGCACTCCCGGTCTCGGGGGTTATAGTAGCTAGCGGGTCAATCCACAGGTTCGTCTCGACAAACCTTACCAGTCTCTCTGGAGTTCCATCAGCACCAAGGACCATGGTGGCCAAGAGTTTGAGTCCTAATAGACGGCGCTCCTGAAACGAACTACTACTCAGCATTTCCGGGGTCTCGAAATCGTAAAACACTACCGGTATGTGTCTAGAGTAAACATGTCGTTTCACTCTGCGGGCATAAACTCCACAATCCTCTAAAGGACAGCAAGATCTTTTAATCTTCTTGGCTGGTTCAGTTGGTAGGGGGGAATCTTGTACCCTCTTGAGTGGAGCTCTTCGATCCTTGTCTATGGGATCATCGAGAGATCGCCTTCTACCAGGGTCTACTGGAGATCTCCTAGAAGAATGCGAACCTCTGTGATCCCGGTGCGAATGTGATTGGCGTCGTGAAATTCGGTGAACCTGTTGGGCATACCTCCGGTCCAAAGGGGAACTCGAATCTCTATGGCGTCGTCTATGTTGCCTGGATGGACTTCTCCGGGATGAACGCGAACTTCTTCGTCGTTCACACAGCGGTGAGTAGTATCTCACTGCCCTCCGTGGCGAACGCGAAACTCTCCAGTCCGAATGAGGACGCAAATCTTTTTGGCGTTCCTGGTGTTCCTTGGATTTCCTGGAAGGGTTTCTCCGGTCCATAAATCGTCTTAGTGTGCTGTGTTTCATGTAGTCTGGCAGTTCACCGATGCAAATTAGAACTAGTATGTAGTCCAGGACAGTTCCATCGGGTACTCCTGACGTGACTGGTGCTTTGCTTGAATGTTGACCTTCGTGAACAACAGTCTGTGATCTCTGTTAGAAAGAATTTGGGGCTAAACGTCAAGTCTGGTGAATCTTATCTACATCTGATGGCTTCTTTTCAAGAGAGGTGATCTCTTAACCACACTGAACCTATATAGTTTCAGCTTTACGTTTGTGGACAGTTTCAGCTTTACATTTGTCTATAGTTTCAAATTTACTTTTTTTATATACAGTTGCAGCTTTACTTTTGTATACAGTTTCAGCTTTACCTTTGTATATAGTTTCAGCTTTACTTTTGTATATAGTTTCAGCTTTACTTTTTTTTATATAGTTTCAGCTTTACTTTTGTATACAGGTTCAGCTTTACGTTTGTATATAGTTTCAGCCTTAGTTTTGTATATAGTTTCAGCTTTACTTTTTGCGATCTGTTGCATACCTGTTTGAGAAGTATAATTCCTATGCACTTCATGACCTGCATGTATTTTATACAGAACATCTTGGAAGAAATTATACGTCTAGGCAAAATTCTTGGTATTGAGAATAAAGATGGTTTGTTTGAAGCAGTTTCACAAAAGTGTAACATCAAAAATATGCAAAAAGATAAAGTACCTTCTGCCGAAATTAAAGAAGCTTTGTACAAAGGTGACTTCACGATATTCAGAAAAGGTAAATATATGCATTATTTTATATTGTCTGTTTGGTTATTCTTTTCACGACAAGTTAACGTGTTTTCAATGCAAATTTGTTCTTTCTGGCACATGGCTTATGCAACTCTCAAAACCAGCCTCAGACCCTCAGACCTGTAGTCAAACATGTCGTCAGACCTGTAGTCAAATCTGCCGTCATGTAGTCAGACTCTTAAAAAAAACATATAAACATCTGACATTCGTAACTTGCTTCAGCCTCTAAACATGTAGATAACGATATATGTGGGATAAAATTGTTTGGCTGTGTGGAAACATTCCCTTTAAATGACCAAATTTCTGTCGCCGGTTTTGTGATCACTGCTACACTCAGTTTAAAATAAAAAATAAGTGGTTGTTTGTGCAGTTTGTTTGAGAAAACCTGAAATTCATGTCGTTTTTTTTACATTTATTTTGACCTCATCAGATACCATGAGAAATTCTCGCCCGAAAAATAGTGACCCCTGACTATATTTCAGGAGACACTGGAGACTGGAAGAATTGGTTCACGGTGGCGCAGAACGAACACTTCGATGCTGTGTATGACGAGAAGATGAAATCATCGAAACATAAGTTTGTCTATACTGCTACGAGCATATTATAACCATAATCACATCGGGCGTCTACAAGGACAATATGGAGAGGGCATGGAGTATATGCCAAAGGGGGTTTGAACCTCTTCTTCAAGGCAAAACTATAAATTGTTTATGTCGATGAGCAATTTAGTAACGAGCTAAACATGATTTGCTTATGGACTAATATTGTCTTTGTTATCTTGACATTAATTCAATCATTTCGATTGAAATTAGCAGTGGAACCATGTTTTCCCTTATTTTGAAGAAACTAGCAATACGTAAATGTGTTTGCAACTTCAGTTGTTTCTGTTACAAACTGACGGTAATAGGTTCCTAACTGCTTTCTTGTTTCGACCATTAAATTGTAAATACTCCATAGAAACAAGCGACTCGTTTGACTTCCGTTTAAGAACTGGTGCGCATGTAATACTAATGTGTAGTAATTGGACAATTAATGAAAAGTTATTGACATAAAACACAAGAACATACAGACAGACAGACAGATAAGATAGCAAATGTCATAGAATGACGCCAGATCAATACTGATTCATTCAGCCGAAACATAGTTCATAGCAAAGAAGAATTGCAACTTAAATAAGGATTGTGTAGCTATAAATCACTAGAAGGATGTTCCACAAAACACCTGAGAAGCCTGCCGTGTGCTTATTTCAGCAAGCACATTCTAACTATAAAGTTTCAAGACAAAGGCATGAAAGGTGCAATCTTTTTTAAACTACTGATCAGAGTTTTTTTAATTGTGCACGTGTTATGAAAAGAGGCATAACTCGGCATTTAATAATTGATAAGAAAAAACTATATATAGTTTCATGACCATAGACCATATTTTATAAGTTATGAGCTAGTTACTTTTGCAGATAAACATTTTATGAATGTGAATGGCATTTACTAATTGGTAAGAAAGAACTGTATAAAGTTGGTTAATATTTTGCCGGATTATGAGCTAGGTCAGCTTGAAGGTTAACATTTTATGGTGTATAACTATGCCGAAATGTATGTCAGGGTGACTGGACATTCTTTGAGGGAAGATAACAATGTTTGTGAAGTTTTATGAACATAGATCCAACTACTTTTTAAGTTATATTAATAGTTTTCCAAGTTAAGAGCTCGGTCAGGTTGCAATTTAAAAGTTATGAAAAGAGGCATAACTCTGTTGAAATCGATGTCAGAGTTATTGGGCAAGTGTAAGGACATTCCTCGGGTAAGATGAAGATGTGTATGAAGTTCCATGAACGAGCAGTAGAGTATTGTACTTTCATCTCGTCAAGGGCAATACATGTATGGCCGAGTTAAACAAAAAGATCGATAACAAAATTATGTTTAAAGAAAATCAATGAAAACATAATTATGTATCTGGAATATTGTTGTACAAGTATGTAACGCGTATGTAATCCGAGGAAATGGAACTACATATCATTGGCACAGCCGGTTGTGGACGGGGAGATAGGGAGGGAGGTGGAGATAGAAATATACTTATACCTTTTATCGCCAATTCGTATATAATTTATATGAGATGATTATTATGATGATGATGATAAAATAATAATGATAATGCAAAATAAATATTTCAGTTATCTTTACATGGCACTCCTGTGATAACGAACATCTTCTCAAAAATAAAGTTCAGTTTCGGGGTTTTTATGAGCGTGATTTTGTATTGATTGAACATCGAAATCCTGTGCTACTATACACGAATATTGACGTATTGGTAATGTAACATGTGGTGAAAATCGTACCTACTAGAGAGTCACTATTATGTTTCTCATGATGGTTCCGGAAGAGCCCCAAATATAACAAAAAAAGTTTGTAACAAATTTATCTATTTCAGGTTGAAGAAGAAAATAAACTTCCTTTGATCGCATGTATTTTATTATTAAAACTTACTCCACCAAGTTAAGAAAAATGTGTTCAATCATGATTTTATCGATTTTTGGCTCTACTGTTCGAAGGCCAGCAGAGCTTATGCGATGGCGAGTTGTCCGTCCGTTGACTTTTGTCTTGTTTACGCGATAGGGACTTCATTATTAATCGGATATTTACGAAACTTTACCAGTGTATTTATATCAATTGAAGTTCGGGAGAGTTTGAAAAACAGCGAAATCGGATCTGTAATACCAGTGTTATGGCCCTTCTTTTGCTACGAATGCCATATTAAGCCTTGTTTACACTCTAGCACCTTCATTTTGTATTTGATCTTTACGAAACTTTGTAAGAGTATTTATATTAATGAAAGCTCGGATGAGTTTGAAACCCAGCCAAAATTTGCAACACCAGAGTTATGGCCCTTGTTTTGCTGAAAAGTGCAATTTTCTGCATTGTGAACAATCTAGCACCTTCATTTATTATTTGCTTTTTAACAAACTTGCACAGTTTGTTAATAGCAATGAAATTTGAACGACTCTGAAAATCAGCCAGATCGGACAATTAAAACCTGAGTTATGGCCCTTGACTTTCTGAAATATATAATTTAGCCTCGTTAACTCGATAGAGCCATCATATTTCAGCGGATGTTTTCCAAACTTTACCAGATTGTTGATATCAATGAAAGCTCGGACTAGTTTGTAAACCAGCCGGATTGGACCATTTACACGGGAGTTATGGCCCTTGATTTTCAGAATATGTTATAATTTAAAACGATAGGGCCTTGGACGAGTTCGAAAACCAGTCAGATCGGACCGGCAACAACGGAGTTATGGTCCTTGACTTAGTTAAAACCGCTGTATTTTGCCTCGTTAAGACGATAGAGCCTTCATTTTTCATACGATCTTACCAAACTTCAAAGTTAATGGCAAAGTTATGGCCGTTTAATGGTTTTGAAACACAACATTTGTCTGGACTAGTCATCTTGAACCCCTGGCCGGAATTTATCGAAACTTTGTAGGGATGATCAATACAAAGCCAGCTTATGCATGTCATTGCCGTATTTCGGTAGAAAGATTTTTGGCGGAGTTATGGTCGTTTAAAGCTTTCAATACACAAATTCCGGACTAGTTATCCATACCCCGGGCTGGATTTCAGCGGAACTTTGCAGGGGTAATCAGTATAAGGCCTAGTTGTGCATGTCATCGCCGTGTTCCGGTTGAATGATTTTTTTGCGGAATTATTGCCCTTTAAATGTTTGAATACACTAACATTGTACAGGCTAGTTCTCCTGAATGCCTGTTTGGATTTCAACGAAACTTGGCAGTGACGAGCAGTACCAAGCCTAGTTGCACATATCATCACCGTGTTTTTGTTGAATGATTTTTGACACAAGAGTTATATGCCATTATACACACACATTGTCCAGACTAGTTTTCCTGAACTCCTGACTGGATTTCATTGAAACTTGGCAGGAATGATCAGTATCAAGCCTAGTTGCGCTTATCGATGTCGTTTTCCACAAAGACTCCATATAGCCAGTAGACCGATACAGGTCCTCTTTGGCCACTTGTTCTGACATATTATCTAGTAGTTATTTCAAGAAGTATTACAAAGAGGCAATTTTGATTATCACCTTTAAAGCGTTTCTCGATTGTTTGACTCGGATCAATTTTTACAGAAACAAAAAAACAACAAAAAAAACAGTCCAATGAAAAAGTGTCAGAATGCACCTAAAATTGATACGTTTTTAGCTCTATTAGCCAAAGGCCAGAAGAGCTGATGGCGAGTTGTCCGTCGTCGTCCGTCGTCCGTTTACTTTTCCCTTGTGAACACTCTAGGGCCTTCATTATTAATGGGATCTTTACAAAACTTTGCCAATGTCTTTATATCAAAGAAAGCTCGGAAAAAATTAAAAACCAGCCAGATCAGATAAGTATCACTGGAGTTATGGCCCTTGTTTTGCTGAAAAATGTAATATTAAGCCTTATGAAAACGCTAACACTTTCATTTATTATTTGACCTTTACCAAACTTGCAAAGTTTATTAATATCAATGAAAGCTCAGACAAGTTCGAAACCAGCCAGACCAAATTAGTAACACCGGAGTTATGGCCCTTGTTTTACTGAAAAATACCATTTTCTTCATTGTTACCACTCTAGTACTTTTATTTGTTACTTGATCTTTACCAAACTTTCACAGATTGTTAATATCAATGAAAGCTCAGAGAGCTTTGAAAACCAGCTAGATCGGATCAGTAACACTGAAGTTATGACCCTTGATTTGCTGAAAATATGCCATATTCTGCATTGTGAACACTCTAGCACCTTCATTTATTATTTGATCTTTACCAAAAGACCTAGGTTTTCCTTTCGTAATTTAAAATCGGGAATTCAAGAACTTCATAATAAATTTGTTTTAAAATGTTAAGATATATTTTTACTATAGACTTATTGTGGACTCTATGATGACATCTGCCTAAATCCGTATATGACGGTAGCGTTTGATGGTTGTCTTAAATCTTGTGTTGTCGTGCCCTTCACGGTTTGTTCTCGTGTTGCTCTGGCTTCTGCAAAGTCATTGAGTACTTACTTTGTGGGTTTCTAGGCTTTATAATGTATATCTATATATGTATTATATTATATATACCATCGTCGAATACCCCCCCCGTGTGATTTGTTCCGCTACTCTCCACGGCACCCACTTATACTTTACTAGATGCATGGAGTATAACGTAATCAATCAAACGTGGGTTTCGACGATGTATACACCTAGCTACACCTTTGTATGACAAAATCATCTTATCTTGTATATAGGCATTATACTATACTGAACAAAAAAGTTTAGCACCACTTTTTAGGGACATAGATTTAACATATGAACAGCATATACTTGTTTGGAGATATTAGAAATGCTAGGTAACTATGTCAATTTCAAAAATTATGTTATTTTATTATTTTCTAAGCGAAGTATCAGAATTACCTCCCATATATTAACAAGAGGTCAGTGACCTTGAAGCTCTACGGATAGGTTTTGATAGCTAGATCAGCATTCCTGTGAAGTTTCATAAAAATCTGTCAAGTAGTTTCAGAGTAGTCGCTATAAGTTTTTACTATATAACTCAGTGTAAACAAAGATGGTCGCTGGCAGCCATGTTTAATGTCAAATCAAAATAATTTTCAACAAGGACCAACATCATGTCATGCTGATCATTTTAGGAAAAGTCCCATATCAATATCACTTATAGTTTTCAAGAAGTAGTTGTTAAAAATTTGATTTTTTAAATATCTATTTTTAGCCAAGGTGGCCATCTTGAATTTCCAGCCGACCTGAACTTTTGCTAGGGTCAAGCCAGAGATCTAAAAAGTCGAGATTGGGCACTTATTCAAATCTCACATAATCTTGTAAGACATAAGGTAAATCTGCAAAACCTCGTTCTTAATTTTCTCTTCTTTATATATTAGACATAAATAATATAATAAAAGCATAGCATACATGATATTACTCTCTTTAATTTGAGACCTGTTGCAGTAATTTTCAGAAAAACTACAAAAACAACAGAAAATACCTAAAATTGGCCAGACTTTTTAAATAACATTTTTAGCAAACATAGAACTACTTTAAAAATACCACAACATTCTAATCATAATTTTAATTTGAGAACATTTTCAGACTTTTAAAGAAATGACAATTTGTATACATTTACAAATGAAAATGGCAGTGCATACATGACATTTTGAGCATTTACTATCTGAAAGCATAAGTTGCAAATCTCTGGTTTATTACGTCTCCATCTCAACTGTATCTTGTTTGATGGGCTTTAATTTAAAAGATGAGTTTTCTTTGTCGAGTTTTCATAAAATGTTTTTAAAGTACATAGGCCCAGAGAATTTTGGAAATAGGAAAATACAACACAACACAAACATATAACTCAATAAATTTACTCCTATATAAAGCTATAACATTTCATATAAATGGTGCATATTATTTTAACATGGTGTATAATTGTTTTATGAGACGATACATATTCTTATGGTTAATTATTATACCAAATTGTCTGCAGTATAACATGAAATAAACCAATTTGAATTGTACTCATCCTGAAGCATTTAGTAAACACATTTGATGTAAGTAGAGTTTTAGTATTAAAAATATCACATAATATCAATAAACACCTGGGGATCATAGGGATGTTATCATAGACCCCCTTCCTACTTTCTTTTATCCCCATCATCCATTTTCTAATCTTTCCGATATCTCCCACTCATTTAAGGCCAAACAAAATAATAATGTGTGGTTCAGGCAACACTGGCCAAAAAAATAGGGTAGGTAGGTAGGCCTTTTTTTTTCTTCTCAATAATGGTTTTAATTCTGATAATGAATTTAATATGTTAAATTACTATACTTTGAATTCGATTTTTTTGCATTATCAACAATTTTTTTAATTTTTTTTTTTTTTTTTTTTTTTAAATTTTTGCATAATTTTTTTTAGGGTCGGCCCCTTAAAATATGGTCTGTCGGGTTACCTGAACAACACATATTTTTTTAGGTGGCCTAATGTCTTCCATACCCATACACTTTCTCGTGCTGTTCTTACATGTTATCCTGTACTCCCGTATATCTCGCATTGCCCTATAATCCCTACCCACTGCTTTATCACATTCTCCCGTCTTCTATTGACTCAAAGAAAAAAATACTATGAAAACTGGAAAATAAGTTCATGAGACAAGGATGCCCGGCTAGTGCTGTCGGCCACATAAAATAAAAACTCAGTGTCAATTGATGAAGTGCGAAAACTAGGTCAACATCGTTCATATGGACCTATCTTTGTTAGGAAATACTGTTGTCACACAGATGTAGATGTAACCATCTGTGAAGTTGAAAAATTTACAGCTTTTAGTGTCTAAAGAATAGACTTAACGCAAAACTTGAAATTGAAACTTATTCGGACATACAGTTGGAAAAACGGACGGACAAGAGTAACACTACATGCCCACTCCACTTTCCTGGCGGGGCGTAAATATGCAACAAGTGCAGACTACAGCATATACAAGACTACTATATGCAGGAATAATACAGTACATAAGTGAACTTATGTCCCTTGCAAGTTCTCATATAAAGTAATATATAAACATTACAACAAAAAACATTTTAATACAAAAACAATATGTACATGCTGTATCACACAATTTGACAAAGTGTGTTATATTTACAGAATCAAACTGAGCAAAAATCAGGTATCTAATCATGCTAATTAAACAAAGGGCCAGATATGTTTCAGTTACAGTGATTCGCTAGTTTCTCCATATTTCATGGACAGGTTGTGGTTTAATAATAAATGATATGTTGTAAATGCAAAACAATAAAGAGGTCTTTCAATCACTCAAAACTTAATTGTCTTTATCATTGCATTGTCACTTAAAGCAAATTGCCTTAACCAAATCAGACTTGAATTGGGTTTTAAGGTGCACCAACACATGAAAGGTTATATGGCGTCTAACAGGCATGAACATACCAGGCTCATCCTCCATGTACATCGAGATAAAATATGGAAAATGGGCCTAGAACCTTCTAACCCTGAACTGCAGAGTTGCTGCAAATTCTATAGTAGAAACTCCATTTACGCAGGAGCCACGTGTATTGTTTTTCTGCCACTGCGCTTTTGATGTGAGCTAGATGGCACCTGAAACAATGCAGGGATCATGATGAAGACCTTTAACGAACATGAACAAAAAATTATAAAATGAAAATGAATTTGGGGGGATTCTACCCCTCTGCCTACCCCTCCGAAGGGATCTGCAGTGGCCCTATTCTTTGCCCGTGACCAAACAGGGCTAAGTGAACAGCTGTAACCCCAACAATTCTAATCCTTTGTTCACAGGCTATGTACACTGTGATAATAAGAAAAGAAATCAAAATAATACAAACAAATGGAACTAAATCAAACAATGAAGATTGCACATACATATGCTGAGAGTCGAGCATCAGCACTGACAGGCGGTGCTCCTTGTTTGATGTACGACTATGCTTTTTATCAGTCCTAATTCTTCCCCTTTATCACAAGGCTGTAGAAGACTGTAGAAGTATTCTATCTAAAACAATCGAATAAAAATAGATCTTTATTTACCAAGTGAAATTTTTAATTTTCCAATGAAACACAGTTCATGAAATTATGTTTAATTAAAGCTAATTACTCAAGCAAGAAAGACAACAAAACCATATATAAACAGTATACAAATTAATTACATTAGCAATACAAAAAAGGCAATGAATTTATACAAAAATCATTGAATTATACAATTTGAAATTATGACATTATGCAGCCAAATATTTACAATGTGTAAGTTTCGCTCCCATGATATATTTACGATTCGTAAGTTAAATTCCGATGACACCATCACATATTTACAAAGTATATTTACAATTTTGTAAGTTTCGTTCCCATGTCAGTCAAATATTTTTACAATGATATTTTACAATTTGTAAATTAAGTTCCGATGACACCGTCACATATTTACAAAGTATATTTACAATTTTGTAAGTTTCGTTCCCATAACACAGTCATATATTTACAATGATTTTTTACAATTTCGAAGTTTTGCTCCCAAAAAGGAAGTTCAAATATACAGCCATCCTAGGAAAACTTATGAAACAGTGGTACAGGCTCAGTTCCATTAACATACCCACTAAATGCATTCCGTTCGCATTCATTTTTCATTTCATTTGCACTATACATGCATTCAGTTTGCATTTTGTTTCCATAAATGCATTTTTTAAATTGCATTCTGTTGCTTTCTTGAATATATTTTGTGTTAATAAACAAAACCCTGAGTTCATTTGTCAATGAATGCACGGAATTGCATTTCTGAAAACCAGGAGCGTAGCCAGCGATACCCACTTACGCACGTGCGTAACATCGATTTGAAAAGTGAAGAAATAATTATAGCCAAAAATGGCATAAAAATCGAAGGCCAACTTAACACCTGACATATGTTTTTTTCATTTTTAAAGAAATTATTTTAATCTAGAAGGCCGCCAAAATGTGACCAAAAAACCCACCAGAGGCTGCCAAATGATGTCTATATTTTAAAATTTTCTACGGGGTGGCCCCCCCCTACCCCCCACCCCCAGCAGGAGGCGACCCCCTCCCACACCTACCCCTACCTCAGCGCTACGCGCCAAGGGTAATGCCGTGCGTACTTAAGATTTTAGCCTGGCTACGCCTCTGAAAACAAACAACTGATTGCAAATTCTTAAAGGAGGAATATGAAAAAAGTATTTGTGTTTGTTCATACAGCGTGTATCCAAAAAGTAAAATGTATTTGCAAAGAAATGCATTTCTGTGTTGGCATTCGGTTTTCAGTGTTTAGCGGTCTTAAAATGCTTCATCATTCAATTAAGAGTTTTTATAAATGCATTCATTGTTCATGTTGCACTAATAAAAATGCTAGGACTTTTTCTAGGTATTTTTGCAAAAAATTATAATTATACAACAGTGCAAGAGAGACAACTCCCATGGTAATAGCCTTTTCTACTGAGACACATTGGATGCGTAAGCCTCCTTAAAAAGTGTTTTATTCGAAATTAGATGATGTTTTTCTTTTCTTCTACAGAAAGTATCAAGTGAACGTAACTATTCTGCATTTATTTGGGGTACTTGAACAGAACTGAACCAGTACAAATGAAGAGATAAAAACAGGCTTAAATTTAAGTATTTATTTAAAAGCCATCATTATGTTCCCTGGGTTAAATTGTCAAATCTTATGAGTAACTCTGGTGACAAAAAAAAGCTACAAAATCACAACAATGCCAGTTTCATCATGCAACACATATTTCACAAAAGCGTAACCATTACGTGGTCCCTCCTTAATTTCATTAAGCGATGGGAAAGCTTATATTAGCAGGATTTTTTAACGGGAATCTCGACAACAAAACACGATTAAAAACATTTTTTACTGAAAATATGCGATAACTTGTTTAACATGAATTGAATTGGGGTTTTAAGGCTTAAAATTACCTATTAAATGTTTTAATTTTACAATATGCAAACTTTTTAAGCTGAAATTAAGTTTTTTTTTCATACCCCAGCCAACCCCGTTTTCGCTTCTTGGAGAAGGGGTTGGATGGGGTATGAAAGGTAATACTCGGATCACGTAATGTATGCAGCAGTTTCAAACAAACAACAAAACTATTAGAAGTATATGAAGTCATATTATAAATATGTAATAACATGTTCTTATAAAAATAAATCATCAAAAAATAATGATATATATGGATTTAAATTGCACATAATGATCAATAAAACTACAAAGAACAAGAGCTGTCTGAGGACAGCGCGCATGACTATCAACATCTTGTTTATTGAAAGAAAAAAAAAGTAGAAAAAGGGGCATAACTCTGAACATACACAATTACACATGTCCTAAATATCTGAACGTATGAGCAAATGTTAAACGAAACTCAATAATGCCCAACAAGTATCTAACAATAATTCTCGATCTTAAAGAGACACATGACAGTCCTGCTGCTGATTTCAAGCATCAAAACAACACAAACATATATGTATATATAGAATTCCATGTAAAAAAATAATATTTGTACTGAACAAAAAGTTAATTTCCTCTTAAAATAATAAATTTTAAAAATATCTACTACTGATACAGAATATACTATGGACATATGAACTTTTTCAAAATGATATAGTCATTAAATATGTCAAGATTGCCATGCGTTACTTTAACACCACTCAAATAACATTTAATGCAGTTAAACAATTTATGAACCTTCCTCTTCAGCAGTAACCAAAGAGTTTAATTTCACTATTCTTATTATTTATGTCTTGTTTATATCATTGATAATACATTTTGTATTTCAGCGTTGCTTTTAATTTTTTGCTCATAAAAGCATTCTTTTCAAGTTGAACATTTAAAAAAAAGAGACAAAAATTCCCAAAACAACTAAATGTCCTACATTTGGTTGTTTAGTAAACTGACAAAAGTTAATGCCAACCATCTTTAAAAATCATAGACCAAGATCAATTCATATATGCAGTGTACATACATAATCAATTTGTCGCCACATAAAATTCATGTAAGAGTATGTTTCACATGAAAAACAAAAGAAATTTTCTTGAAAATATTTACATGAATTACTCACAGGAAATGTTGCTTGTCTATGACAGTGTATATAATACAGACATATTACCATGATCACCCAAGATTCAAATATATATATAAAACAAATGTGTGACACATTGACACTCGTCATTGATTACATGTAGGTATGATCTGGGACAGCAAGCATTATCAACAAATCACACATCAGCCATATCACTTCAAAATCACAGACAGTGGAGTATTGGAAGTCACATGAATTGTTAAGCATTCATTCATTTTGTAACATATGAAATATTTTCTTTGAGTATATATGCATCTCTTTATTTAATATACATACACGAGTATAATCTCTTACACAAGGGTGTTTCTCTTCATTTATACATTAAAGTCTCTTTATATGTACATACAATACTCTGTCTCTTATTTTTACATGTAAAAGTTATACATACATTTTTATTCAACTGCCAAAGGCAGCTTATTCTTATATGGGTTTTGTGTTTGTCTATGGTTAACAGAGTGTGAATCATGTAGTTGACGATAAGCATGCATTACAACTTTAATTCCTAGTGAACTCGTCCAAAAAAAACTTGAATGGTCTAAACACATATTTTGCAATGTTCAAAGGTTACCGTTTTACTTGTTGAAATGATGTTTTCGTAGATCAGTATACTGAAGTGTACCATGCGGTAATTATTATATGTATATTAGCAACACATTAGGCTCTGTAGTGCAGTTGGTTGAGGCTTCATGTTAGTGCCAGGGAAGTCGGGTTCAAGCCTGCTGATTTAGTTTTCCTTTTCTTTTTTTTTCTATTTTCATTATTATGGTTTTCATTATTGCAAATGGTAAGGTAGCAATGAACACTTTACATTTTTCACTTTGATAACACAATCTTATAATTACACATGATGGCAGTGAACAGTTTATATGTGTTGTAATGCACACATATCCCTTACATGAGAACAATTGTATTTCTGTGCTGATTTTCACTTCTAGCACGTCGTGTTTATACAAGAGTGAATTGTAATCAATATGTAAGGCATGTCAAGGTATTTGAACAGAGAGAAGCGAGGTCGCCCACCTTGATTCAAAATGTTTGGTAGGAAGAACTGATGGTAAAAATCGGATGTGTAAGGTAAGAAAAATGGTCGTGGCATGTTTATGTCTCCATGACATTTCTTTTTTCAATATTATTTTGACACCCGTGACGATCTATTATTATGTTGAATTTTTGTTTCCAGTTCCTACCCAGATATATGCTATTGTCTCTCAGCAGCTACTGTGTAAAACCTTGCTGGTCCCTTTTTTATATACAATAAAAGAATATATCTCTAATACACGACACATGGAAGAGTGAATCTTTTCTTTTTTTTTCTTTTTTTTTAAATTTACATCTCTTTATTTCTACATAAAACAGTATATAATTATTTGTGTTTATATAAGCAATCTTCAATAAACATAAATATAAACTAGCATTACCCTTATACAGTATTGCATTGCAAACTACATACAGGAGTAGTTATCTATAAATATATATATATATATATATAACATATGTAAAGTTATAGATCAGACCTTAGTATAAAAGATTATATTCTAGTCATCAGACTTAAGACAACATTAATTTTGTTGTTTCAAAGAATCGAGGAAAAATCTAAATATGAAAGACATTAATAATATTATGTTTCTACGTATTATATTCCGGATTATCAATGGAGCCAGCTAATCTTGTGTTGTAGAATAGACAGCTAACCTTACCATGAAAAACATTAATCGACTGTCAAACTGTTTCCTCCAGAAAAAATAAGAAATTACTTGACAAGACTAAGCAAAATTAATGGCATGCTACCTGTAACCCAACCTAATTTCTTAAACACACTCGAAATAACCAGACCAATTATTTTGTTTATGATATTTAAAAAATAAATTTAAGTCATTGCAAGATTGTTTGATGACCTCTCCCCATCCTCCACCCCCCACACCTCCATTTTAGGGAAATTAGGGAAAAGCATTATACAGTGCCAAACAGTAATAAACATTTCTGGTCTTTGTCTGGGGATAAAAAAGAAAATTACAGCAAAAATGTTGATCTCCTGACCCATGCCATACTGACACTTTCTTTATAGCCACGTTACAGTTAAAACTAATTGTTTTACTTGGCCATTTAAACACATAAATACACAAATAATGTTGAGACAAAGGTAATATTTTTGCCATTTGAAAATTGTTGACATTTATTTATAAACAACAAGTTATACAGGACATGTGTGTTGTCCGATCTATGTTGAGCATTATCACTAAGTATTGTACATATAAGGTTATATGAAGAAGAAACTGCTCTAAAATCACCCCATTTAGACAGACAAGTCTTGGACAGTGACCAAGGCAGTCAAATTTATAAAATGTTTTCGATGTATTTTTACCCAGATAAAGAATACTGAACTTTTTATGCAGATTCAAATTTAATGATATATACCCATAAAATCTTGTTTATGCTATGTAATTTACACTAATTTTTTTATTGGCTGACTTGTCATGAACATCTATTCTGTGTGACTATATTGTCCACCCATAATCTTGCTTAAACATAAAGTTTGAACAATAGCAATTGTAAAGTAGCTGTGAGTATTTTTAAGGTACAAGACGTTTATTTCATATTCTGGCCATTTGCAGATCCTTTGATATGATGGTCATCTGGTCTTCATTGGCATCCAGCAGCTGGGGCTGACCGCCGTGAACCTTCAGCTTGTGTTTCTCCTCTGCCCTCTTCTTCTTCTCCAGCTTCTTCAACTTCTTCGCCTGTTTTCCCGTCAATTGTTTCGTTGATACCTTCTGCAATAACATTATATACATTGATGATATATCATAAAACTTCTTTCACGATTATATTCAGACATTCTAAATATGTGTCAATGTAACTTAATTGTTTGCCATTTTACAGTTTGTTTTCGAATGATTATAACTGCCGTTTTTGGGGTGTGGAGGACCCATTGTTTCTTTTTTCACATTTGTTGCTACAGACCAGATTGTTCCTAAAATATTTCAGGTTAGGGGGCAAAGGATCGTAAGTTTTTACACAAACTTCTCACTTTTCATAATTTTAAAAGTTATGCTGAGTTATCTCCCTTTAAATGTGGAATAAACACAGTCTTTCATATCAACAAAGGTATAGACTTTTGCGTTGCTCTAAAATCATCGTGCATGTATCTCTCAACACAATCTATTCCAACACAAATGACAGAGCTATTACATTAAAGGCAGTATATCGACATACCCAAACTAGCTCTATTATTGTGACTTCTGCAAAACTTGGAAAACCGTGAAAAAATTATCCAAAAAATCAGGCGATAAACAAAAACGATATGACCGCCTGAAGGTTGTTCTAAAACGGGTATGGGAGCTGCCATTTTGAAAACTATGACATCATAGTTCCACATGACCATATATGGAATACTGATGAATATCATTTAAAGCAAAGGAAATCTCTGCAAATGAATGCAAAATCCGTTACTGGTCATGTAAAGTATTACTACATAAAATATACATATTTTCATAAACTTGCTGTCAGTTGTTTCCTATAAATCAGTAAATTTCCATATCTATAAATATTCCATATATGGTCATTTAGAACTGTAATGTCATAGCTCTCAAAATGGCGGCTTCCATATCCGTTTCAACAGAACCTTCAAATGATCATATCTTCTTTGTTTATCATTCATTTTGATCATTCTTTCACCCTTATTCAAGTTTTTCAGAACTCCCAATAATAAAGATGGGCTGTGTCGCTACATTCCCTTTAAGTAATATAATGATTGCCATATTTTACAACATATGGCTATATTTTTGTACAGGCCTTTAAATCTCGTATTTTGGCACGGGCCTTTATATCTTGTATTTTGGCTATATTTTGGCACGTGCCTTTATATCTCGTATTTTGGCTATATTTTGGTACGGGCCTTTATATCTCGTATTTTAGCCATTACACAAGATGAGGTGATGTCGTAGTGTAATGGTTAGCACTTTGGATTAGTCATCCGAGGATCCTGCATTTTATCTCAGCCAGGACCGAATCTGGATTTAGTTATCCGAAATACTTATTTCACACCTGAACAGTTCTTCGGATGAGACTTATTTCTGAGGTGAAAATGTCTAATTCAATACAGTGAGGGTAGATAAACGCTTAGATGAATGTACAGATTTTCCTTCTAATCACATTTAAATCTTGACAATAAGAAATATGACAAGTCTTAAGAGATAGCGCAAATGACAAATTGAATAGCAAAAATGCTACAACAATCATACAGACGATTCATAGCAAGATCCTAGAAAATCTGTTGTCCTTGCCATTGAGGATGATTTTTATAAGCCAAGTAGCCAGTAAAGTAGCTTATTTTTCAATCAAGCAGTTTTAGTAGCTCAATGCACTTTGGAGAATTAGACCTCTCCACCTGCGGGTAGGTCCTCACTCTGATGACGGCATGTCTGATAGAACACTTTCACCTTCAACTCATCTTCAACTGAGGTTTCTGTACCAATATAACTAAACAGCATGTGTTGATGGAACATAAAACCCCATTTCATTTCATTTGTTTCCTAATCAATATGAATGAAGTCTGTATATTTTTTTATATGTGATTACCATATTGGAGACTTCTGCATCCATAGGGACGAGTTTTGGTCGAGCACCGCCATTCTGGCTGCTCACTGAACCGTATCCCGAGCTTCCACCGTAACTATTATCCCTGTAGTGACCTTTGACCTCTAAGCCGTTATGGTTGATGTCCACGGGTTTCAGTCGTGTACCATTGGTAAGTGAGCCTCCGATCTCTGACCATATCCCGCTGTCTGTCGACGTGACCTGGGACGCCAGGGACGTGGCATCATCCTGAGCAGCTGTAATGGTAAACAAATAGCGCTGAATGTAACAAGATATGAATCAATATTTGTCATATTTAAGTGAAAAAATGCCCCAAAACTGTGGACTCATTTGACCTTTGACCTCCAAGTGTGACCTTGGCCTTTGACACACCTTCTCATTGTGGTTAACATTTTGTTTCATGGAAATCCCTTTTGTTCTTTTGAAGTTATGGCTGAGACATGATTGTTTCGGACAGAACTGTTTCGGATGGAATTATTTAGGATGGATGGTCGAATGGACAAAAGGTGCAATTACTATACGCTAATTGTTTAAACAGGCAATAATTTCAGACAAACAGTTCATTACTTACACGTACAGTAGATATACAAAATAATAGGTATGTTATGCAGGACATCATTTTTAGAGGCTTACACAATATGATGCCATGACAACATGAAAATAGAACTCTATTAAAATCCTTTATTCATTCTTTTTTTTTTTCATGTAATAAATTTGGACTTTGAGGAGAAAACTAAATTGAATTGAATTGAATTGGGGTTTTATGGTGTACCAACACAAAAAGGTTATATGGTGCCCAACAGGGATGATCATGCCAGGCTCATCCTCCATCCTCAAAAATATGAAGAATGGGCCTAGAACCTTCTAACCTGCAGAACTGCAGAGTTGCTGCAAATTCTATTGTAGACACTCCATTTACGATGGAGCCACGTTTCCACATTTGGATATGCGGTATCATGAAGAAAACCTTGAATAAGCATGATAAAAAATGACAAAATGAACATGAAGGGGGTCCTACCCCTCTGCCTCTAGCAAGATATGCACTGGATGTATTCTACCCTGGCAAACACACGGGGCGTGAGGAGATAAAACAAACCTTCAAAAATAACGAGGTAACTAAAAAGCATGTAACCCGATTTGGTTATTTTATGAAAATATTAAAATGAAGCCCTTTGAATATATACAATTTTATATGCATTGCAAAAGACAAGAGGTGTCAGAATCTATTACATGTAATTATATTTAAAATTAGGTGTCACAGTCCATTAATCCTATTTGAATTTATGTAAATATGTTGCCAAAGATGCTACTTCATGCTGCATATCTCGTACATCATCTGCTGGCATTTACTTCATATCTCATACATCATCTGCTGGCATTTACTTTGACATTGTCTGCTGCTTTTGATGACACGCAAGTCATTTCATGATAAATATTAAAGATGTTTATCTTGCAAAAATGCATTGTGTGTGTGGCGTGCATTGCTTCAGTAATTCTTACAGGGCAGGAGAACATGTTTCTGAGTTACTTGTCCTATGTAATATTTGAATGGTCAAATTGATAATTGTTAAGAATTTATCTGAATTTCTACTCGTCCTCATCAATGAGCACTCGTCATGGCGAGCAGATTAGTGGAATTTTCCTGCCCTGGTTCTTACAATCATGTTTTATAAAGCTACAGAATTATTAGCTTTACTGTAGCCTCATACAGCCTTACAGGTCAACTAAACTCGAAAGAGTTAAAATCGTACAAATGATTACGTATTCCAGATCAAACTAAAATTTAGCTGCACAAAATGTTGAAGCATTTGAAATTGAAATATATTTTGCTAGTCCATCATCTACTGACCACAATTTACGTGTAAAAGCATTTATTTATCCTCACTGTATTGCACTGGGCATTTTAGCGAGTACCTTAGTTTAAAGTCTCATCTGAAAGACTGGTAAAGTCTGAAATACTTTTTGTTTGTTTTGTTTTGTTTGTATGGCGTTATACGTCATTTTCAACACATGTAAATATTCGATAATTAACCCAAATTCGGTCCTGGCTGGATTTGAACGGGTCATCCCTGGATAACTAAGCCGTGATGCTAACCATTACACCATGGTGCTACCCCAATTTACTTCATATTACATTATACTGACTTTTTTTTACTATATCTTACAATTTGTAGTTTCCATGGTTTGCAGTAGATAGGCTATTGTTGCATCGACATCGTAATCACAGTCACATAAACACTCGCGCACCATCACTTCATCCTGAAGGCATTAAATAAACATGTCATACTAACCATTATCCATTTTAATACAAATCAAAAGTGCATATTTTGTAAGGTAATGCAAGAAGGCTAACACGGGGTAACAATGGCAATGACTTATCATAGAAGATATTACATGGGTGCTAATTTTATTGAATTTAATTAAACGAGTTTGGAAAAAGATTCATATCAATCGAGCATAACGAGTGTGAGATTCTATATTGTCACTTAACTCAAAGCAGGGTAGCCACAGGAATCTCGAAATAAAATTCCCTGAAATTTCCCCAACACGGCATTGGATTTCCCTGATTAATATAAGAAGATTTACCACATCCATCCTACCCTTGTAGCCACACCTTCAATTTCTTAATGTTTCTTTACTTCATCAGTGTTCATATTCCAGACAATGAACACCATCATTGCTATATTATGAAAATCAAAGGGGAAAAAAACATTCTTTTTTCTTTTTTTCTGCCTTAAAAGTGTCAATTATTTTTGTATTGTATATGTTAATGCAGAAATAAATTTCCCTGATTTTTGCATTTTTTTCAAATTCCCTGCTTTTTCCCTGCAGGAAATTTATTTTTGCCATTTTCCCTGTTTTCCATCTTTCGTGGCAACGCTGTCAAAGAAACATTACATTGAAAATATTAAGTGGTATTATTACTCTCCAAAACTGTTATGTGATAATAGCATCATCATACTGATTTCTTCTAATTCCTTTAACATGATGGTTCTCTGTTTGAGTTGGTTCTATTTATAGCTTTGTGGCAGGACATTTTCCATGAATCCACCAAAATGAATGAAGTTCGAAAAATACTGATTCTAGATTATTGCATAGAGGTAATAAATTTATTTGGCAATACCATGCAACCAGTGGCATGCATCACTTCCTCGGCGAGCCGGTCGTAGTTCCTGATAATGCGTACAGTCCCGTCCTCCCTATCAGCGTGGCCTGGAAACTGAGTCTGGGCCGTCGGTGAATTATCACTGTCTACCTGCAGAACATACATAAAAAGAGGTAATGGGCCGTCGGTGTATTATCATTGTCTCCCTGCAGAACATACATAAAAAGAGGTAATGGGCTGTCGGTGAATTATCATCGTCTACCTGCAGAACATACATTAAAAGAGGTAATGGTCGTCGGTGAATTATCATTGTCTCCCTGCAGAACATACATAAAAAGAGGTAATGGGCCGTCGGTGTATTATCATTGTCTCCCTGCAGAACATACATAAAAAGAGGTAATGGGCCGTCGGTGAATTATCATTGTCTCCCTGCAGAACATACATAAAAAGAGGTAATGGGCTGTCGGTGAATTATCATCGTCTACCTGCAGAACATACATTAAAAGAGGTAATGGTCGTCGGTGAATTATCATTGTCTCCCTGCAGAACATACATAAAAAGAGGTAATGGGCCGTCGGTGAATTATCATTGTCTACCTGCAGAACATACATAAAACGAGGTAACAAACAACGAATTAATATTATCAGATGATTTTTCTACAGAAGGCAATCACATTGACATATTAATGTAAAAGTTGGGCATGTTATTGCTAAGTAGATTAGTTTAAGCCCATCCACTTAACAGCACAATGACCCAACAATACAAATGTTTCTCAAATCCTATATTTTAATTACGTTTACATACCAAATAAGTACTAGACTTAAACCCGATTACTTAACAACAATGCAGGAGTTAAATATATTGGTAAACAGAGATATTTACTAGGCCTCTTATACATACATATTAACCCTTAGCTCACTATGAATGTATAATGGACTGTCCTTTCTTTAAATTTAGGCCATTCCATTTATGTAACAAAGGGGTGTTTTAGTTAAATGACTGATGAGCAGCCAGACAACGTAAAGCTGATCTGGGTTTACACTGGCTTCAAAGGCTGTTGTAGTCGCCATTAGCAGGCCAAGAGTTAAAAGACTGACTAACTAACTGATAAATCACCCATAATATGGTAACATTGTATTTGTTTATAAGGAGTTAAATAATCTTGAATCTCATCAATATCTCTGACAGAGAAAAAAATAAAATCTTGGCAATATTTCTAAATGGTGACAGTTTTTCACGATGTTGAAAGTATTTCGAGATGTTGAGTTTTTCGAGATGTTGACAATATTTTGGGATGTTGACAGTTTTTCGAGATGTTGACAATACTTTGAGATGAAAATATTTTGAGAAGTTGATGTTGTTTTGAGATGTTGACAGTAGTTCGAGATGTTAACAGTATTTCACGATGTTAACAGTACATTTAGATGGTGACAGTATTTCTAGATGTTGATAGTTTTGTGAGATGTTGACAGCATTTTGGGATGTTGTCAGTATTTTGAGATGTTGACAGTTTGTATTTCGACAGGACAAAAAGCATAGACAGTTGTTTACCTGCTTACAAGATCATAGTGTACAACAACGTCTGTCAATGACTTATAATATAATTATCCACCATTTTTAATTCACTGTCATCAATTATGGTGTCAAATTTCCAACTGGTCTAACCTAGACAGTGTAAAAAAGTGCATATCTACATGTAGCAAAGATCTTTAGTCAGATTACATAGAACTAGTGAAGGCAGAGTTTGCTTATTATAACATACAACGAAACAGTTGACAATTAAATTATTTGGAAGCGTTACAACTTTAGAGAATTACGCTATCAAATCAATGGAATAAAATTATACTATCATGTATGCCTAATAAATATGTTCAATACCTCAGTGTTCCATTAAGGTATCCCCTATATGCTACACTGATGCTAATATAGCATGCTTTGTATGGTGTTTTACGTCATTTTCAACACAAGTAAGGTTATATATGACGGTCAAATTTTTGTGGTGGGGGCAGACCACCCATTTTTCTTGGGTAGAACCAGTACTGTACACCTCCCGCCATCTGTAAGAATCGACACTTCCTCACTTAGAATTCGAGCTCCCAGTGGGATTCGAACCCACAGTGGTGAGAGGCAAAGGTTTACAACGCAACGTCGTTAACCATTAGGCCACTGAGACGCAACATGTTATGTGCAGATCAATGGTTAATAGCACATGTAGTGTTTAATATGTAAATACAAAGCGTATATTTCTAATCATTTGTTTCAATTATCACCTGCATTACGTGGTCCGAGTACTAACTTTCATACCCCAACCAACCCCTTCTCCAAGAAGTGAAAATCGGGTTGGCTGGGGTATGAAATAATACCTTTCGGCTTAAAAAATGTGCATATTATAAAATTAAAACAATAGATAATTTTTAACAGCTTATCGCATTTTTTTCAGTAAAAAATGTCTTTAAACATGTTTTAATATCGAAATCTCATTTATAAATTCATGCTAATATAAGCTTTCCCATCACTTAATGAAATTAAAGCGGGGCCACGTTATGCATACATCGGCTGATTTATTGCAAATGTGACAGTAATCTTATACAATAATACTTGACACAAAGTCTATATCATCTCCATTAAGGTTAAAAATAATCATATCCTGACTTTAAACAAAGCTAGCTGCATTTTAAAATCCATTATGTAAATTACATTTCATTAATATTTCATAAATAAATCACTTCCTTTCTCTGTATTACCTGTACACACGTTCATACACACATTAGTTATTCAGACAACAGTTTATGTCTATTGTTAGTCAGCATTAAAGTCAAGTGTATTAGAGACCAGTAAAGGGAAGAACAAAACTGTTCTCTTAAAACAGGTGGTCTCTTAAAGCAAGTGGTCTCTTAACACAGATGATCTCTTAATACAGGTTGTCTCTAAATACAGGTGGTCTCTTAATACATGTGGTCTCTTAATAGATGGTCTCTTAATGCAGGTGGTCTCTTTATACATATGGTCTCTTAATACAGGTGGTCTCTTAATACAGATGGTCTCTTAATACAGGTGGTCTCTTAATACAGGTGGTCTCTTAATATAGGTGATTTTTTTAATACAGGTGGTCTATTAATACAGGTGGTCTCTTAACAAAGGTTGTCTCTCAGGTGGTCTATTAATACAGGTGGTCTCTTAATATAGGTGGTCTCTTAATCGAGGTAGTATCTTAATACAGGTGGTCTATTAATAAAGGTGGTCTCTTAATACAGGTGGTCTCTTAATACAGATGGTCTCTTAATACAGGTGGTCTCTTAATACAGATGGTCTCTTAATACAGGTGGTCTATTAATACAGGTGGTCTCTTAATATAGTGGTCTCTTAATATAGGTGGTCTCTTAATACAGGTAGTATCTTAATACAGGTGATCTATTAATACAGGTGGTCTCTTAATATGGGTGGTCTCTTAATACAGGTGGTCTCTTAACACAGGTGGTCTAATCTTAACACAGGTGGTATCATAATACAGGTGGTTTTATTATAACAGGTGGTCTCTTAATAACAGTTGGTCTCTTAATACAGGTGGTCTCTTAATGCAGGTGGTCTCTATTAATACAGGTGGTCTCTTAATACAGGTGATCTCTTAACACATATGGTCTCTTAATACAGGTGATCTATTTATACAGGTGAGCTATTAATACAGGTGTAGTTTAATTTAAAAACAGTACAATTGAGAACCAGTTGAAATGGTGATCTCTTAAAGTGGATTGTCTTTTAAGTAGATTTGCCTAATATAACTAGAACTATCACTGAAGGTGATGAATACCACCGCTTTAATTTCAAGTCAAACAAATTAGACAATCAACAATGGGTGATGTAGAGGGATATAAGGTCATCAGTTGTTATGCGTATATGAAGTTTGGAAACGACCCATTCAAAACTGTTTGAGGTATGCAAGTAATAAACATGTTACGCGACGGGACAAAATGGTGACGCGACGGGGCGCTTTTTGAAAGCGGGGGCAAAAATACTAAATTCATGAGAGGGGGATAGTAAAAATGTTCAGGTAGGGAGATTGCTGTACTGTGATAATCATTTTCATGAATATTTTTGCCTTAGTGTATTTTTTTCTTTTTTGGCAGTTAAATGAAGCTGTGAGTTTTGCTCGATATTTTTAGTTTAGATCAGTACACTTTTTTCGCAGCACCTTTCTTATCTGTACAAATAGATAATATTTTGGCTTTAATTCCTCATTACTTCCCCATCACACAATTTACCTTCACGCATAATTATATTTTCGTTATTACCTCTCCATCACACAACTTACCTTTACTCGTATATTTGTTGGAGACTCTGTGTTGTCACCCACTTACCTTTACTCGTATATTTGTTGGAGACTCTGTGTTGTCACCCACTTACCTTTACTCGAATATTTGTTGGAGACTCTGTGTTGTCACCCATTTACCTTTACTCGTATATTTGTTGGAGACTCTGTGTTGTCACCAACTTACCTTTACTCGTATATTTGTTGGAGACTCTGTGTTGTCACCCACTTACCTTTACTCGTATATTTGTTGGAGACTCTGTGTTGTCACCCACTTACCTTTACTCGTATATTTGTTGGAGACTCTGTGTTGTCACCCACTTACCTTTACTCGTATATTTGTTGGAGACTCTGTGTTGTCACCAACTTTCCTCACGCTTGAGTAATGGTCGCCATTGTGGTAGGCCAGATGGAGTTGTCTCGTCGTGGGGGTGGGTTTAGAGGAACCTTGTATCTGAAAGTGGAGTTCAATCATCAAATAATTTGCATTATGTACATGATATATGGCGTACACTAGACAATGGTTGCATTTGTAATAGGGCATATGTAGTTGTCACATCTGTCAGGGATGATTCCCTCATTCTACCGATCGACGCTGCATCCGGTAATCATATGATCAAGCCTCACTGGAACCACTGAGTTACTTTAACCTTTAACCCCCTACATATATATAATGGACTGTTCTTTCTTTGAATTAAGACCATTCCATTTATGTGACATTTAAGGGGTGTTTTGGGGAAATGACTGATCAGCAGCCAGACATTGTCTACCCTAATCAGCCTGCGAGTTACTCACAGGCTGATCTGGGTTTACAATGGACGCAAAGGCTATTATAGTCGTGCTTAGTGGGTTAAGGGTTATTGTGCTAGGAGGATCGACTCTGACACACAGGACAGCCCAGTTTACATCCCTATCTGAAGATCGACTCTGACACACAGGACAGCCCAGTTTACATCCCTATCTGAAGATCGACTCTGACACACAGGACAGCCCAGTTTACATCCCTATCTGAAGATCGACTCTGACACACAGGACAGCCCAGTTTACATCCCTATCTGAAGATCGACTCTGACACACAGGACAGCCCAGTTTACATCCCTATCTGAAGATCGACTCTGACACACAGGACAGCCCAGTTTACATCCCTATCTGAAGATCGACTCTGACACACAGGACAGCCCAGTTTACATCCCTATCTGAAGATCGACTCTGACACACAGGACAGCCCAGTTTACATCCCTATCTGAAGATCGACTCTGACACACAGGACAGCCCAGTTTACATCCCTATCTGAAGATCGACTCTGACACACAGGACAGCCCAGTTTACATCCCTATCTGAAGATCGACTCTGACACACAGGACAGCCCAGTTTACATCCCTATCTGAAGATCGACTCTGACACACAGGACAGCCCAGTTTACATCCCTATCTGAAGATCGACTCTGACACACAGGACAGCCCAGTTTACATCCCTATCTGAAGATCGACTCTGACACACAGGACAGCCCAGTTTACATCCCTATCTGAAGATCGACTCTGACACACAGGACAGCCCAGTTTACATCCCTATCTGAAGATCGACTCTGACACACAGGACAGCCCAGTTTACATCCCTATCTGAAGATCGACTCTGACACACAGGACAGCCCAGTTTACATCCCTATCTGAAGATCGACTCTGACACACAGGACAGCCCAGTTTACATCCCTATCTGAAGATCGACTCTGACACACAGGACAGCCCAGTTTACATCCCTATCTGAAGATCGACTCTGACACACAGGACAGCCCAGTTTACATCCCTATCTGAAGATCGACTCTGACACACAGGACAGCCCAGTTTACATCCCTATCTGAAGATCGACTCTGACACACAGGACAGCCCAGTTTACATCCCTATCTGAAGATCGACTCTGACACACAGGACAGCCCAGTTTACATCCCTATCTGAAGATCGACTCTGACACACAGGACAGCCCAGTTTACATCCCTATCTGAAGATCGACTCTGACACACAGGACAGCCCAGTTTACATCCCTATCTGAAGATCGACTCTGACACACAGGACAGCCCAGTTTACATCCCTATCTGAAGATCGACTCTGACACACAGGACAGCCCAGTTTACATCCCTATCTGAAGATCGACTCTGACACACAGGACAGCCCAGTTTACATCCCTATCTGAAGATCGACTCTGACACACAGGACAGCCCAGTTTACATCCCTATCTGAAGATGAGGCTTAGGAAAAAAACAAGTGAAGCGCCAACAGTGTTGCGAACGCCGGTTTGCGAATTCAAAATTTTAACTGAAAAATCTAAGTAATAAGGGGGATAAATCAGGTAAAATACATGACAGAGTTACGGTTCTTTCCATATATCATAGTGTAACGATAATGAATTGAATTGAATGTTGTTTAACGGCTTATCAACACAGTATAGGTTATTTAGAGCCGCCCCAGAGAGAGGGGAAGGATACATAGGAATCCGAGAACCCGCCCTATTCTTATTATCGAATAGATTCCTATGGTTCTTTATCGTGCTCGGAGGATAGCCGATACACGGGACCGCCGGGTTTACGTCCCCATCCGACGGACGAGTCTAAGGTAAAGTGTCTTGCCCAAGAACACACCGACGGAACTCAGTGGCACCACGGAGGATTGAACCCGGGGCCTCCGGTTACAAATCTGCCGCGCTACCGACTGCGCCACGCCAGCCCCTGTAACGATAATGAACATGTGTGCCAAGTTTCAAAGCTTTCCAACAATTTGCTTTTGAGAAATGAAGAATAACAAAAACTTTAACCATAAACTTTAACCAAAACGTCAAAACTTGTAGACAGATGGTCAGAGGATGGACAGACAGACGGAAATCACCAAACTGTAAAAAGTGTCTTGCCCAAGAACACATCGACAAAAATCAATGGCTTAAACATGGGTCCTTCGGTTTAAAGTGCACTGTGCTATCCACTGGGCCACACCAGCCCCTCGGAGAACCTCTAGTGAATTAAACACCATATATAGGTAAATTTCAAAAATATTACTTAGCAACAAAGAACAAAGGCTTCCTTGTATAAGTACCATGATTAAATTGAAATAACAGCTGGTAGTTTGAGTGAAACTGCAATTCTGTAGACAGGGTCGTAGCTAGCCCTCTATTCATGTGGATTCATAATTGTGCTAGGGGGGTCCGGGGCATGCCCCCCGTAAAATTTTGAAAACAATGGTGCAATCTGGTGCATTCTGGGCGTTCTGAGGTGCTTTATTTAGTACTGAAAATCAACAGTTTTAGGATCATAAATCAACAAATAAACCCTTTACTCGGCAGATTTTTGAGGATTTTTATTGCAGAGTGGGGTACTCAAGGGCTATTTAGTATAGAAACGGCAAGGAACGTTTTACATGAGCATGTAGTCAAGTAGGCATACTGCAGTATGTGTAAACTTTGGCTGAATTTTATTTTTTTGTCAGAATCATGTGGATTCAGCCGCATACTCGCATATAGGCAGCTACGCGCCTGGTAGATATTTTAGAAGCTTTTCAAATCAATTTTTTTCTTTTTTCTTTTTGCATATCACTAGATGCGGTCTTCAATACAAAGATGAATGAAATGCAATTCAAGAGCACCCACGTGAAGAATTAAATTCGTGAAAAGGTATATCACAAATATTCACTCCTTTGACAATACACCTTGAACAAATATGATACTGATTTATGAATAAATTACCGGTAGTCAGCAAAGTAAACCTAAAATAATTCACTGACGGCCCAGGTTATATTTCTCTACAAAAGCAACCAACCAGTGCAATTTGGTAATTTAATATTAAATGCATTACAATGATTCAGGTGCAATTTCAGGTTTTACTTATTATAACTTTTTAAAGAATGAGATTAATTACATATTTTTATATAATATGCGTATACAATTTTGGTGGGTTTTTTTAAATTAAAAAAAATTCTAACAATCATTAATAAAATATGTTACTTTTTCTGATAGTGAAAATACAAGAATTTAGTTAAAAATAAATTTGATTTCAACAGTACATAGTTAATTATGGGAAAAACAGACTTCCTCTCCTTACTATAATATATATTTACACAGGGGCCTCAACGGCAAAACATTTAGCCATAAATAAATCTTCCACGAGGCCCTCAATGAAACTGTTAAAAAAGGATACCAATCCCGCCTTCCCCCGTGAGCATGACGCTTTTGGATCAACCCTCCTCTACCAGCTTTGATGCTCATGTAGCACTTGTAGGTGGTTAACTTACAGGTAACTAAAACTGAGTTATGTGGTTTTATGGCGATAATGGACATGGAGCAATTTCACAGGAAACCTTTACTTTGTACATACGTACTCAGTTTGGATATGCTTGAAGAAGCACGAAGTGTAACGAATTTAATGTATATTTCCATAAGGAAAGTTTTTTTAAATGCATAATCATCAGCCATGATGAAGGATAAGTAACATGATAAGGCTAGAAAGTTTTATTTATTGTTTTACAGATTTTACTCCACCAAAAATGTAGGATCAGAGGAGGGTAACAACATAAAAATAAAAAATAACAAGATAACATAGCGTCAGTTTGCAAAAAAGTTTTGAATTGGGGTTTTAAGACACACCAAAACATGAAAGGTTATATGGCGCCTAACAGGAATGAACATTCCAGGCTTATCCTCCATGTACATCGAGATAAAATATGGAGAATGGGCCTAGAACCTTCTTACCCTGAACTGCAGAGTTGCTGCAAATTCTATTGTAGAAACTCCATTTACGCTGGAGCCACGTTTATTGTTTTTCTGCCACTGCCACTGCTCTAGTGATGTGAGCGAGATGGCACCTGAAACAATGCAGGGATCATGATGAAGACCTTTAATGAACCTGAACAAAAAATGATAAAATGAACATGAATTTGGGGGGATTCTACCCCTCTGCCTACCCCTCCAACGGGATCTGCAGTGACCCTATTCTTTGCCCCGTAACCAAACGGGGCCTCCGGAAAACACACGGGTTAAAAAAAACTGAAGTAGTCATCTCAGTAATATATATATATATATGTACAGGTGTGGATGGGGCAACATATATGTGTAAAAATTCACTAAAACAACAAAGAAATATGTAAAAAAAAAGTTTCAAGTATGGGGCGGGGTGGGGGTGGGGTGATGGCGTGAGAGGCGGGAGTGCATTGGGGGTTTGTGGGGTGCAACATATGTGTGTAAGAATTGACTAAAACAACAAAGAAATATTTTAAAAAAATAAAAAAAAATCAAGTGGGGGCGGGGGAGGGGAGGGGGGGTATGAGGGTTGCAACATATATGTGTAAGAACTGACAAAAGCAACACAAAAATATGTAAAAAAAAAGTCTGGGGCGGGGTGGGTGGTGGGGGTGTGATGGGGTGAGAGTCGGGGGGTGGGGTGGTGGGGGCAGGGAGGGTTGCAACATATGTGTAAGAATTGACTAAAACAACACAGAAATATTTTTAAAAAAAAAATCAAGTGGGGGGCATGGTGGGTGGGGTGATGGGGGTGGGGGGGTGAGGGGTGGGGGGGGGGGGGGGGGGTTGCAACATATATGTGTAAGAATTGACAAAAGAAACACAGAAATATGTAAAAAAAAAAAAAAAAAATTCAAGTCTGGGCTGAGGCGGGGTGGGGGTAGGGGGTGGGTGATGGGGTGAGAGGCGGGGGGGTGGTGGGGGGGTGGGTGGGGGGGTGGGGGGGGGATTGGGTTGCAACATATATGTGTAAGATTTGACTAAAACAACACAGAAATATGTAAAAAAAAAAAAAGTGTGGAGGGGAGTGGGGCGGGGGTAGAGGGGTGGGGGAGGAGGGAGCCCATGCCCCAATATGGGTGAAGTAATAAGATGCATAATGCTATAACAAATCCCAAACCAAAATTATAGATATATACATGCTTACATGCAAACCTAGATCTGCCTTTATTGCACATTTTATGGGCCATCACAATTTGGGTTCCATGGGAGCCGAGAATTTGCAGAAGACAAAATTACTTATCCAACCCTTTACAACATACTATAAGGAAACCAATTCCAAAATTTAGTTCAGCTAGGACAAAAAATGTAAGAGATATAAACCTGTAAACACAGCTTACACGCAAAATTTGATGTGAAACAGACATATTTTAAGGGCTATCAGAATTTGGGTTCCATGGGAGCCCAGGGGTTACAGGAACCAAAATTACTTAAGCAGCCCTTACGATAATGCTATAAGGAAGCTAATGGCCAAATTTGGTTGTGCTAGGGTAAGAATTGTAAGAGATATAGACTTGTAAACACAGCTTACACGCAAAATTTGATGTGAAATGGGGCACATTTTATGGGTTATCATAATTTGGGTTCCATGGGAGCCCATGGGTTACAGGAACCAAAATTGCTTATGCAGCCCTTAAGATAATGCTACAAGGAAGCCCATGAACAAATTTGGTTGTGCTAGGGTAAGAATTGTAAGAGATATAGACTTGTAAACACAGCTTACACGCAAAATTTGATGTGAAATGGGGCACATTTTATGGGCTATCATAATTTGGGTTCCATGGGAGCCCATGGGTTACAGGAACCAAAATTGCTTATGCAGCCCTTAAGATAATGCTACAAGGAAGCCCATGAACAAATTTGGTTGTGGTAGGATAAGAAATGTAAGAGATATAGACTTGTAAACACAGCTTACACGCAAACCTTGATGTGGGACGCCGACGCCGACGCCGACCCCGGGGTGATTACATAAGCTCTCTTATTCTTCGAATAGTCGAGCTAACAAGATTATTATCATTTTTATGGCGGGTTTTCAACTGACAGATATCGCCACTTTTTTTTGTTTATTTTCTAGACTCGATCACCCAGCTGCATGTCCACCTTCATGGCCCACCTTTTCTGAGCAGATTGGTGACAAAGACTATTTATTTTTCAAGGTCAAGTCAGGTCATTGCCGGTGTCTGTAATATTTATAATGTTGTGCTTTATACAGTACCTCTGACATTTAAAGTGGACACTGTCAGCCTAATATGGATTATTCGATACATTTTTAACCAGAAGTGTGTGACAGATAATAGCTGACCAGTAAACATAAATAGTCAGATAATGGAAGACTTTACACTGACCATCTGAACTTATAAGCACACATTTATGTATTGTCTGTATACAATACTTATATCATAAAAAAAAATAATGCCAAGTTCAGATGACCAATTCAAGAACTTAGATAATGTCAGATGAATCACTAACATTTAATTGCAATCATAATATGTATATAAGCTCTTTTTCATTTTATTTATATGGGTCAAAAATCAGGTTTTCTCATCAAAAGAAACTTCATATTCACTTATCTTTTTTTTTAACTAAATCAGAATAAAACAAGAGGTCAATGACCTTGAAGCTCTACTGATTGATTTTGATTTCAGGAAGTAGTCGCTACAAACTTGTATTTTGAAAATCTATTTTTAGCCGTGGCGGCCATCTTGAATTTCCAGCCGACCTGAAATTTTGCTAGGATCAATTAGACATCAAGAGCAACATTCCTGTGAAGTTTCATGAAAATCCGTCAAGTAGTTTCAGAGGAGTAGTCGCTACAAGTTTTCATTATATAACTCTCAGTAAACAAAGATGGCCGCTGACAGCCATGTTTAACATTGAATCAAAATAATGTTCAACTTGGATAACCATCATGTCATGCTGATCATTTTAGACTTTATGGGCAACATTTCTGTAAAGTTTCATGAATATCCATCCAGTAGTTTCAGAGGAGTAGTCGCTACAAATAAAAGTTTACGGACAGACAGACAGACAGACGGACAGACGGACGGATGACGGACGCTGCACCACGGCATAAGCTCTGCTGATCTCTGATCAGTCGAGCTAAAAATGACTGCGACAAGTGTTTTATGATGTCAATAATATATTGACGACTTATCTTTTACAGATAAAGTTCAACAAAGAAAGATATTTATGTTAAAATCATACAAAAACTTTTAACAAGAATGTAAAATATAAATTTACATTCTTAACTGACATAGTACTGTATCATCAAAAGGAAATCAACTTCACTCTAGATATTGAAAGCATGTTTTGTCTTTTCATTCACTCACAACTGCTTGTTAATGAAAAAATAAAACAACTACCATCTCATGAAGGATTTCCTAACAATAAAAACCAGCAGTTAAATAATCTCTGGATAATTCTTTATCATATTAAAAGTCATCATTTTGTTCTAACTAATTATTTTCCACATATTCTACTTAATTTGTTGTTCTTCAGAATTTACTAAGTAATTCTTAAATTATACAAAACGAAACAAAATTCTGCGAATATTATAAGTGATGATACTCTTAAATTCACCAAACAAATTGTTTGTATAATACAAATTCCTCATGACAAGGCAGTTTATGATAATATAGGGGTTACATTGTGTTATCTCATCATGCTCGTTATGCTAAATTTCCCCCATTAAGATCCCTTCCTCTCTAAGTGCAACAAGGTTCTTCAAACAATCTGGAATTGAAGATTATTAAAGGGACACTCCGTTATCTTGAAACATTTAACAATTTTAACCCTTAACCCACTATATATATAATGGACTGTTCTTTCATTGAATTAAGACCATTCCATTTATGCGACAAAGGGGTGTTTTGGGCAACAAAAACACAGCAGCCGGGTTACTCGCAGGCTGATCAGGGTTTACAATGGGACTTGAAGGCTGTTATAGTCGTGCTAAGCGGGTTAAGGCTTAAAATTACACCTCATTTAATCCAGTGTTATTTTGACAATAAAGCTCAGGTTGCACAGTATGTGTGTATGGGTTTAACGTCCCTTTTAACAATCTTTCAGTCATTTCACGACGGTGTCTACTTGTAGCAGCGAGCTTGTTGCTGCCACACTGGAATACCTTGCCGTAGACACATGACTTGACATCCCACCCAGTCACATTATGCTGACATGGGGCTCAACAAGTCATAGAACTACCCTTTATATGACACACCAATGGCAAGCTACTAGTACATGTACCATTTTTATGAAGTCTTTGATATGACCCGGACAGGGATTGAACCCATGACCTCCCGCGTTTGAGGCGGATGCTCTACCATCAAGGCACGCCGCGCCAGTTAAATGTATACTCACAAGAAAAAATGGAGAATCTAGTTGGTGGATAATAATGCTGACTTGATGTAGACGAGCGAACGCCACGATAGCATCATTTCCAGCATATGTCCCCAGCCTTTGTAAACTGGACACTGAAATGAAAGCGAATTCGAGATTAACTTTTTGCAAAGGCAAGATTTTAATAAAATTCTGCATAATAACGATAATGACAAACTTGAAAGCAGTAATGACTGATGTCTCATGAGACTATATGACAAATCTGTACAAAATCTTAAGAGTTCAAATAGAGTCCAGTTATGGCCCAAAGCTGAATAATTTTTATACACTTATTTACCAATTAAATCTGAAACTTTAGGAGGACTTAGTCTACAAGACAGTAAGAACAAAAAGATGCAGACAATGATATTCTCTCCACCGCCTACCGTATTTCCCCTAATATTAGTGTCTCCCCTAATAAAAGCGCCCTAACTCCCAACGTTTTTTTTTTACGTGCAGTTATTTAATATATTTGTAAGGTTCACACAACAATCTATTTAAAGATGATTGGCCATCCTTTTTATAGTGTTATCAATTAATAAATTTAACTCTTAAACATCACATGAACATTTCTTGATAGTGCCAGAGAGAACATATATTTAAAACCACTACTAAGTTGTACATGTTGTATGTAAAAATAAGTATTATTTGCATGACGTAGATACTACTTTTATACCACTGCATGACTGGACGGGGAAATGAGGTAAATCCGAATTGTATAGCAGCACAACTATTGCCAGAAAATTGATAAATACATTTTTACCAGTGGATTAATTTACCTGTTCAAAGTTTTCTAGTCATCAAATAAAAACATATTCTCGCTTTTTACAGATATTGCAATGTGTGAATTGTAAATATCTATTGTTGTCTATTATCATTTCGATTTAAAAAAACATAAAACATGTTCAGTAAACAAAACATGGCCGGGGGAACTTTAATTGATAAACAATATAATGGTACTGAATGCATTACCCTAGAGCAAAAATATTTAAAAAATCTCTCAGTGGCCAAATGGGTGGAGGGACTCTACACCTTAACCCTTAACCCTCTACATAAATATAATGGACTGTTCTTTCTTTGAATTAAGACCATTCCATTTATGTGACAAAGGAGTGTTTT
The DNA here is from genome assembly GCA_037043455.1 of Cyrtodaria siliqua. Classification (NCBI taxonomy): domain Eukaryota; kingdom Metazoa; phylum Mollusca; class Bivalvia; order Adapedonta; family Hiatellidae; genus Cyrtodaria; species Cyrtodaria siliqua. The sequence continues at coordinate 51,244 of JAWPHD010008083.1, forward strand.
GGGGGAAATGAAATATCAGCAGCCGGACATTGTAAACCCTGATCTTTTGGGAATAGTACCGGGACCCATTCAGTTTGAAAAATTCACATTGTCTAGCCTTAAACTGGGAATTTTTCACTATTAAATAAAGGCATTAAATATGTTGCAAACACATTACCACGTATGTACATTGGCAGTGCCGGACCAGTCTTATGAAAATTGATGATTTAAACAGAAGCTTCCAGCAACAAATTTAGGTTGATTGAACATTATTTTAAAATCAAAATTGTTTTTTTTACACAGAATTGTTAAAAAAAACCATACTTTTTGCAGTTTGGAATGAGTCCTTTTATCAGTACCAATTATATTATATAAGGGAAAAAATGCTGCATTACACATACCAACACCGAATATCAAATGGACGACAGCAAATATTTTAATAGTGCCGCCTATATTAACAGAGTTATGTGATATAACTTTATCTAAGTTTATACGTACTGGTATATGACCTGGTTAACCATTCATTTATGAACATGGGAAAATGGCCTAAATTTAAAAAAGTAATTTAATCATGATAATATTATGCCTACTCTGCAAAACTGAATGAATGTGAATCTTTATTTGAACTTATACAAACGACCTTGTGTTGAATGCAAAAACTTGCTGCATGAACGCCCTATATTAAATAAGAACTCTTTCATAAAGCACTCTGGTTAGTATGCTTTAACAATAAGTATTAACTACAAATACCTATAGACAGAATGAGAGCATAAAGGTGTTATCTGCCTTCTATATCTATATGTAGATAGTACAATCTGGCTTCTATTTCTGTATATTATATACAGATGGCACCACCTGCCTTCTATTTCTATATGTAGATGGCACACCTTAACAGCTCTCACCTGCCCAGAAATGTGGGCTAAAGTACAAAGACCTGCATAAAATGGTATTATTCTACATAGCGGGGTCAGCCAGCGGCTATTACCCAAGGCTTAAAGAAAACTAACAGTTGACCGAATGTTAACAATTCAGCAAAGTGGAACAAATTAGGCAATTATATAATAATATTTACTTCTATTTGAAAATATAAGAAGAAAATCCTTCTGCTTAAAATTAGGGTGAGCATGCATATGGGAACAAATAAAAAGGGCAACAGTTACAATTTAAGGACCTTCTAACTTAAAGGGACGCATTGCAAATTTGAAGTTTGTATTGAACATCAAAATTAGCAACTCAATATATTAATCTAGTATCATTTTGACATATAGAAGCAGCTTGCATATAATTAAATAACATGTTGTCTTCGTTATTCTACCATATGTTTAAATATATTATTGGTACAATATAATCAACAGTTAGTAATATTAAAACATATTTTTCTTTGAACTATTCTTATAATTGATATTAATGATTACAAAAATCCAAGTTGTGTAAAAAACAAACTAACGGGACACTGCGAGTTTTAAACAACTCAAGACTGCCGTGTGTCCCTTTTTAAGGGTAAAATAATATATTTATTAATATTTAAAAAGTTTGGAAGAAAACGATACTGATTGTCTACATTTAAGGAGAATAAACTTTAACATATATCTAAAAGGAAGTCAGATAAGTGTCTTTCGTTTAAAATAGTCCTTATCTGGCTTCGGCCTCATGTGGTTTCTATCTACAGGTATGTACACACAAGGTAGGTATCTCTCCTATTTGGTTTCTATCTACAGGTATGTACCAACATGGTAGGTATCTCTCCTATTTGGTTTCTATCTACAGGTATGTACCAACATGGTAGGTATCTCTCCTATTTGGTTTCTACCTACAGGTATGTACCAACATGGTAGGTATCTCTCCTATTTGGTTTCGACCTACAGGTATGTACCAACATGGTAGGTATCTCTCCTATTTGGTTTCTATCTACAGGTATGTACCAACATGGTAGGTATCTCTCCTATTTGGTTTCTATCTACAGGTATGTACCAACATGGTAGGTATCTCTCCTATTTGGTTTCTATCTACAGGTATTTACACACAAGGTAGGTATCTCTCCTATTTGGTTTCTACCTACAGGTATGTACACACAAGGTAGGTATCTCTCCTATTTGGTTTCTATCTACAGGTATGTACCAACATGGTAGGTATCTCTCCTATTTGGTCTCTACCTACAGGTATGTACCAACATGGTAGGTATCTCTCCTATTTGGTTTCTACCTACAGGTATGTACCAACATGGTAGGTATCTCTCCTATTTGGTTTCTATCTACAGGTATGTACCAACATGGTAGGTATCTCTCCTATTTGGTTTCTATCTACAGGTATGTACCAACATGGTAGGTATCTCTCCTATTTGGTTTCTATCTACAGGTATGTACACACAAGGTAGGTATCTCTCCTATTTGGTTTCTACCTACAGGTATGTACACACAAGGTAGGTATCTCTCCTATTTGGTTTCTATCTACAGGTATGTACCAACATGGTAGGTATCTCTCCTATTTGGTTTCTATCTACAGGTATGTACCAACATGGTAGGTATCTCTCCTATTTGGTTTCTACCAACATGGTATGTACCAACATGGTAGGTATCTCTCCTATTTGGTTTCTACCTACAGGTATGTACCAACATGGTAGGTATCTCTCCTATTTGGTTTCTATACCAACATGGTAGGTATCTCTCCTATTTGGTTTCTATCTACAGGTATGTACCAACATGGTAGGTATCTCTCCTATTTCTATTGAAAACAAACATTGTGTATCACTATTGTCATTGTCCAATTTGCACGTACCTAAACTTTTAGAGTACAAGTTGTTTGTACCTACGTCATGTGACTGGCAAAACCATAAGAGGTCTTTTCAGATTAACCCTTAGCACGACTATGATAGCCTTTGCGTCCATTGTAAACCCTGATCATGAGCCTGCGAATAACTCGCAGGCTGACCCGGGTTTACAATGTATGGCTGCTGATCAATTCCCAAAAAGCATTCCTTTGTCACATAAATGGAATGGTCTTAATTCAAAGAAAGAACAGTCCATTATATATATGTAGCGGGTTAAGGGTAAGTTTGTTACAGATGACAGAATGTTTAGATTTAAAGACAGTATGGCTTGAGAGATAATCATGCTAAGATTTTCAATCTGGGACTGATGTGAGTGGTTTTACAGTTTGAGAATTTTGTTTTACGGCGGTAGTGGAGCCATAAAATATAATTCAGACTGTCTCAATTCTAATGCTTTTCCATTTAAATGCCAGACATATGAAGTAAAATTATACATACACACTTGTTTTCTCAAACTCATTAATTCCAAATTCATTAACGGAATTTTGTTGACATCATCAAAATGACATCGTTTGTTACAACGTTATGTGACATTACATACTTTTCAGACAGTAAATCGGGCATTTAACGGTCTCAAATTTGAGATGTTAGCAAATGGAGTTACACACTACATTATATATTACGTCACAAATTGACGTCATAATATTACTCCGCACTGTCGCCAAAGGAGTGACAGAAGAAGGAATACTTGTGTCAAAAGACGATTGGAAAGCAATTCATCACAGAATATATATTATATAGTTTAATTAACATTTTTGTCGTGATACGGAAAATAATTCACTCGTGAGAAATATTTGTGCGATATAGAAACTCGTATCACTTCAACAATGTTAATTAAACTCTATATCCGTTTGACTTGAAAACTGACTGCTTGCATTTAATTAAATGAAAGACCATACAATTCAGATTTTTCAGATTTTTTTCTTTATTTGAATAATCTAATTATATTTAAAGGGACACTTAAGGCAATCTTGAAGTATTTACCATGCATTAAAAATTGCACCTCAATTTAGTAATCCAGTATCCGTTTGACTTGAAAACTTAACTGCTTGCATTTAATTAAATAAAAGACCATAACATCACATTTTTCAAAAATAAAATCATTATTTTACTGCATGTTTGAATAATCACTAATGCAATATAATTAACAATTAGTAATAGATTTAATAGTTTATTTGCGTCTCATTGTTTACAATCAAATATACTTACATATATACATTAATTCATACATAAAACATGAATTGCAAAACACCATTCTAAAAGAATTATAGGAGACGATATTATTGCACATTAATATATATATATAACATTCAATAATTCATATCAAAGCATAATTATCATTTTGGCCTGTACATGAGTTACTAATAATACATCAAGTGTGCTAAAAATTGGACAACTATTGTTAATCAACCTTATGAGTATCACATAATTATAATATATGATACTCAAAGTTTAAAATGCCATTAAAAAATGAGTTTGGGTATTAAAACGGTGAAATTTATATATATATGTAAAACAATTTGCCTTGAACTATGAAAATAATTCTTATTAATGATTTGTAAACATGCAAGGTGTAAACACAGGACACTGTGAGGTTTACAAAAACAAACATTGCAGTGTGTCCTATTAACTGCAGTTATGTTGTGGTCACAAACCCATCTAGAATTCCCTATATACCAGGTACACATTTTAAAAACGCAAATTCTTACCATATGTTGGTTGGTTGAATATTGTTTTAAGTCATTTTCAGCACATTTTAGGCTATATAAGATGGTCAATTTTTAGGAGTGGAGGCAAACCACCCACTTTTTCCTACTGTACTTTTCAGTACTGTATACCTCCTGCATATGTAAGAATCTACACGTTCTCACTTTTAAGTCAAGCTTGCATTGGGATTCCAATCCACAAAATGTAGTGGTGAGAGGCGAGTCAGAATTATGGAAGTGAAGAAATGTTAGTGTTGTGTGTTTGTTTGTGCAGGGCTTTTTTCGAAAGCACTGGGAAAAGGCCTAGCCCTGTTGATTTTGGGAAAAAGAAGCATGAGATTGTCAAAATTGGGATTTTTCGCTATTAGGAGGATGTTTTTTAAGAGAAAACTTTTATTAAAATCTAAGCTTATGGGAATTTGTTTAGCCAGAATTATATACGACAGTTGATTTTTTGTGGTGGAGGCAGACCACCCACTTTTCCTGTGTAGAACCAGTACTGTAAACCTTCCGCCATCCATAAAAATCGACACTTCCTCATAATTCGAGCTCCCAGTGGAATTCGAACCCGCAGTTGTGAGAGACGAAGGTTACGATGCAACGTCGTTAACAATACCAATGTAAATTCTTACCATGTCTTTCAAATGTAGTGTCGTCCACTAGGAAAGGTTCAAAGTCGGGTTTATGATCCACCATATATTTGACAACGTCTGCCCGATGCCGGAAGTGATTACGGACATGGCCTTCCAGCTGGTCGCCAAGGGCTCGAAATAAACAGTTTCTGAAAAAATATGAAAGGTTTTTTAAATTCATCCCACTCCAGCTAAAAAACTAATTGGAACAAACCACTCGCAAGGCACATATACATAAGGTGTCTATGGAATAACTGAAATAGTTTAAATTGATATGGAAACCGCCATTTTGAGAACAATGACATCATAGTTCTAAATTAGCATATATATATTGCATTTTGCTTTATATCATTTAAAGCAACGAAAATCACTGAACGCGACATCATATAGCACATTGCTACATTTTAGTCTGTATACTTATTTTTCATATACCGTATACAGTTTAAACGACCCCTGGAGGCATTGCATTTTACAAAAGCGGGACGTTTGTTTGAGGCCTTGAGTCAAGCTTCTGGCAAGCTTGTGTATTTTCTCTAAACTAGTTTCAAAACAGTTCTCAAAAAGTCCAAATTGTATTATTCTCTAAAACATATAAAATTAAAAAGTCAACAAAATAAAAATAAAATATTTAAAATATTTGAGCACTGTAATAGTAAATTACCTTTGGTAATTTAATGAATCGATAATTTATAAAATTAAAATGGATAAAAGGTCTGAACTTGAATATTGCTCTCTGCTCTTTTTTTCCCAATAAAGTAATTTAATTATTTTGCTTAATTTCTGGCAAAGACTATTTACTTTCCATCATGTTCTATAAAGGTTTTTACTCCCTTAGGCTGTAATCCTTTGGTGACCTTGATTAGTCACCTATGTAAAATAACTATGCAGTAATCATGTCTAATGTTGTGATAGTCATACATTCTTGGGTGCCTGATTACATCTTAAGATCTTGAAGAAATATACTCTTAAAAGTGGGCAATTGGGTGTAAATGTTTCGCTATGTGTGTTCCGATTTCATTTTTTTTTCATAGGGCCATTTTATAAATAAATTTAATTGGTTAACTGTTTAGAGGCACTTCCAGCGGGAGAAAGAGGACGGGTGCAACTAGAAATAAATAATATGAGGGATGAACATACAACGATTGTAACTATAGCATGTATAGTTTATGTATAAATAAAAGAAAGTTTTTCGTTTTCAGGTCTCAATATATGTACATGTATCCATACCAGGGCTTTCCCCCAGCCCTTTAAGACGTGGCGCTACTGTGATGCCTTCACTTCAGAAGGTGACCTGCTGCCACGCCTCAATGCCTCGAATTAGTTGCCGCGATGTCTTAATCTTATCAACATTTCAAGTTTCCCTATGGCTTACTTAGAAAAGCTGATGACCTTTACTGTTCCCTTAATTGGAATTCCTTATCTTTACCGGATGATACCCATCAAAGATTCTTATAATATTGAATCAGCCTTATTTGGTTCCTATCTACAGTTATGTACAAACATGGTAGGTCAACTCTCCTATTCCTATTGAAAATAAACATTGTTTAACACTATTTTCATTGTCCAATTTGCACATGCCGAAATTTGTAGCAGTACATTGATTGAATTGGATTTTATAGTCGCACCAACAGCTAAGGTCATATGGCGACTTTCCAGCTTCCATTGGTGGAGGAAGATCCCAGGTGCCCCTCTGGGCAATTTTCGTGCACGGGCGGGCACCTGGGTAGAACCACCGACGTTCGGTAAGCCAGCTGGATAGCTTCCTCACATAAAGATTCCTATGCCCCTGAGGGATCGAACCTACAGCTGTGAGGGGCAAGTGATTTCAAGTCAGAGACGTCAACCACTCGGCCACGGACGCCCCCCAAGTTGTTCGTACCTACATTAATGTTACTGGCAAAACACATAAGAGATAAACCCTTAACCCCTTAAATAACAACTGATGACTGTCATTTTTGCTTTGGGGCAATGAAGATATACACAAAACCTCATTTTTTTAACCAACATTTAAAAGAAATTGATGTGGGAAGGGGTGACCACCCATCCTTCCTGCGCCCATCCCCCTTCCAATGCAAAAACGTCACCACTCCTTAAAACAATCCTGTGGGAAGCCCTGCATGCATAGAATATTTTAATGGACACCACAGAACATGCAGGTATAATCAAATGCTTACAAAATATAAGATCTAAGCTAATAAAAGGCAACAACTCCCATCAAATATCATCCAAGCACAACTACTTAGTGTGACCAAATTCCCAACAAATCCAATAAGCCTTTTTAGTTTCTAGACAATAACTCCATCAAAAACAATCTGATCATAATGATTTAAAATTATGTTCGGATTTCCATCAAGTCAAATCAGCCTATGAAATCTCAAGACAACTGGTCAAGTGTCCAGTGCCTGGAAGCAACTACCATGGACAGCTGATATGTTTATAATCAAACTACACTCCCATTTCCAAAGCAATTACAGTATTTTTCATTCAATTTCAAGTAGTATTCCATCATTATTACATCTAATCCACCCTCTATTCAATGGATTTTATAAAGAATTTACATATACCATAGTACTGATGATATACAGGCACGGATCTTCAGTTGGGCGGATCAGAAGAAAAACTGTAAAAGGATCCCAAAAGTCTTAGATGGAAAAAAACTAATTCAACACATGTATGAATTTCAGTGAATCAGTGTGTTTGGTGCTTTTGGAGTCATCATTCAGTTTAGATTTCTTATGTCAAAAGGTTTCTTTTCTCCCAAAGTAAAAATAATAATTCATTTGAAAATTTAAAAAGGCATATAAAGGAAGTGCCATCAGGATAGATATTTTTTTAGAATTGCTCAAGTACATATAACTTCTGTATTAAATTGAAATGAGCCATAAACATGATAAATAAACTGAAAATTCAAGACTATGATTACGTGCCAGGGCCAGATATTTAAAAGTTAAACTTGGCGGTAAAACATTTGCAATGTGGCAGTCATTTGTAGATATCGCCGAGGTGATTCGTGTGACAGCTATTTATAACTTCGGGATTCCGCTATGGCCTGATAAGACTTGGTTTTTTAAATTTATAATCATTATAATTATTGTGCTTATTCTAGGAAATTTATCCTCCGAGCTCGTTAAAAAAACATAGGAATCTATTCGATAATAAGAGTAGGGCACGGTTCCCGGATTCCTATGTATCTTTCCCCTGTCTCTGGGGCGGCTCTAAATAACCTATACTGTGTTGATGAGCCGTCAAACAACATTCAATTCTTGGAAACTGTTAATATTCCATCTATTCATAACTTTCACATTCGGTCAACTTCCGGTAGGTTGAGATATTCAGTAGGTGAAAATAAAGGGGTTTACTCGGACTTTATCCTCAGTCACTATATGAAAAATGAAAATATTATACCATGATTTAAATTAAGTGTATCCATATTGGTGTTTTAAAATCAGACAACACCAAAAGAAGATACATAGATGTACACCAAAAATAAAGCTTTTAATATAATTATCACTACAAACTAGTTTTATAAAGGGTTAAAGTCAGTTGAGCACCAACGATAAACACCGAGTTTACCCCCTACCAGAATGTGGAGGTGTTTTATTTTATTGATCACTGATTGGTCAAATTATTTTGATGATGTCATGTGAAAGTTATGAATATTGAACTATTTCATGTTTTAAATTATTCATTTAACAGATTTTGTTTTGTTTTAAACAAATTCACCCCCAAAGTCTGATGTACCCATTTAAGAGTCACAACCAATTATTGTAAGCTAATAACTTTGAAATTTAAAAAAAAAAAAAAATTAAAACGGCCAAACTCAGCACATAGTTCAATTCTCTCATTGGATTATGGGTGTCCATAATTTGCTTTCACATTGGTAGCATGAGCACAAAAAATGAAGTCAGTGGCCGGAGATAAATCACCATTTAAATCCGTGCCTGTATGGGTGTCACCAATCTTGTTTAATTTGTTTTTTAATTCAATATTGAAATACCACCTACACATATTGACATGCCTCGTCTCTTATTCAAAGATATTCATAATCTCCTTCGAATACATACTTATGTTAATTTTCTGAGGTTGCAAAATATTGTGTGAATCATGAATGATCAGCTGTATTTATAAAGTATGTAAATTAGGTATTAAAATAGCTAGCATATCGTTTCATTTTTACGTGGTCTGGGTAAAAATACAAAAAAAAGCACCCTGCATTCATTCATGTTACAATTATAACAAGAATTGTCACTGACCAGTAGTAAGTGACAATTTTGACTCATTTGACCTTTGACCTCCAAGTGTGACCTTGACCTTTGAGCCTACGGATCCGATTCTTGCGCAAGACACACCTTCTCATTATGGTTAACATTTGTGTGAAGTTTCCTGGAAATCCTAACAGTTCTGTCAAAGTTATGACTGAGACATGTTTGTTTCGAGTTTGTTTCGTGTTTGTTTCGAACGGAAGGAGGAATGGACGAACAGTGTGATTACTATGTAATGCTTCCATTCGGGGGCATAAAAATGCATACAGTGTTAATTTCATGTTCAGTGCATACTTAATATGCATAATACTTAATATGCATAATACTTAATGTGCATAATTATGTTGCTCCATGTGTGCATTTTATGTGCATTCTGTCTGCATTCCATTCCAGGGCACGAAAATTCCACTTGTTCAGTTGATATGACGAGTGCCCATTGATGCAGGATAAAACGCAATTCAGATTAATTCATTAATATTTATCAATTTAACCATTCAAATATAATGCTCAGAAACAAATTTTCCAGCCCTGCATTCGTGTTTATTCTGGGTAACTGCATGCATGACAATAAAAATAACTATACAGAATGTACATATATACTGAACATTTAAATGACATTTCATTTTAAAGAAATTGATCTATATAAAATGTAAATTTAAAATATTTTTTATGCTGACGCAGCATAGTGCTTAGACTAATCAGGTTATTTTCATGACCATAAACTGTCTGGATTTTTGTAAATTTATGCTTCAGAAAGCATGGAAAAGTCTGTACATATTTAACATTTAGGGAAAATCATAATCAAATAAAAAAAACTGTCCTTTACAAATACATGTTGGTGGAAAGAAAAATATGTATACTGTTTATGTATAAATACAGATATAAAGTATATTTCTATTCATTATTTAAGGTGTAAGGAGTTCCTGGAATCCTACTTTTAAATGAATTCTAGTCTAGGCTCCTAATTCTTTACTTCGAGAAAGTGGTGACAAAAAGAAAAAATATAGCCAGAGGAGGCTCTGATAGTCTCATAAAACCTGATTAAAAATTTGGCTCCAAGTTTAGCTCCAGTTTCACCAAGTCGGCTCTGATTATTATTGTTTGGCAAAAGTGCTAGTACTCTCCTTTGCATTGGTTATAAATTACTATGTAATATTCTATTCTAACATATTTTAAACGAAATGGTAAAGAAGTCCGCTGACCAGGGAGCATAAAGTGGTAGCAAAAAGAAACAAGAGGTCAATGACCTTGAAGCTCTACTGATTGATTTTGATTTCAGGAAGTAGTCGCTACAAACTTATTTTTAGCCGTGGCGGCCATCTTGAATTTCCGGCCGACTGAAATTTTGCTAGGATCAATTAGACATATAGAGCAACATTCCTGTGAAGTTTCATGAAAATCCGTCAAGTAGTTTCAGAGGAGTAGTCGCTAAGAGTTTTCATTATATAACTCTATGTGAACAAAAATGGCCACTGCAGCCATGTTTAACGTCTAATCAAAATGATTTTCGACAAGGACCAACATCATGTCATGCTGATCATTTAAGAAAAAGTCCCATATCAATATCTCTTATAGTTTTCAAGAAGTAGTCGCTACTTATTTATTTTAAATCTATTTTTAACTGTGGTGGCCATCTTGAATTTCCGGCGAGCCTGACATTTTTCTAGGATTAACTAGACATCAAGAGCAACATTCCTGCGAAGTTTCATGAACATCCGTCAATTAGTTTCAGAGGAGTAGTCGCTACAAGTTTTTACTATATAACTCTATGTAACCAAAGATGGCCACTGGCAGCCATGTTTAACGTCGAATCAAAATAATGTTCGACTCGGATCAACATCATGTCATGCTGATCATTTTAGAAAAAGTCCCATATCAATATCACTTATAGTTTTCAAGGAGTAGTCGCTACTTACTTATTTTTTAAAAATCTATTTTTAGCTGTGGTGGCCATCTTGAATTTCTGGCCGACCTGAAATTTTGCTAGGATCAATTAGACATCAAGAGCAACATTCCTGTGAAGTTTCATGAAAATCCGCCAAGTAGTTTCAGAGTAGTAGTCGCTACAAGTTTTTACTATATAACTCTATGTAAACAAAGATGGCCGCTGGCAGCCATGTTTAACGTCGAATCAAAACGACTTTTAAGAAGGACCAACATCATGTCATACTGATCATTTTAGAAAAAGTCCCATATCAATATCACTTATAGTTTTCAAGAAGTAGTCGCTACAAACTTGTATTTTAAAAATCTATTTTTAGCTTTGGTGGCCATCTTGGATTTCACATCAACATGAATTTTTGCTAGGATCAACTAGACTTCATGGGCAACAGTTCTGTTAAGTTTCATGAATATCCAGCCAGTAGTTTAAGAGGAGTGGTCGCTACAAATAAAAGTTTACGGACGGACAGACGGACGGACAGACGGACGCCGCACCACGGCATAAGCTCTGCTGATCTCTGATCAGTAGAGCTAAAAATATAGCCAGAGGAGGTTCTGAGCTTGATTAATACATACCTAACAAATGTGTGCTATAAAAGTGAATAAAGACACATTTCCAATAAGAAAAATCGGGGCCTGTCCATTTTCAGAAGCAACAAGCCCTGGGCCTGTCTCTTAAAATATTTTTTTTTTGAGCATTGATTTAACATTTAGGGAAAAGTCTGTACATATTTAACATTTAGGGAAAAGTCTGTACATATTTAACATTTAGCTGGTGTATCATTTTAAAACTGAATAATAAAATTTAACAAGAGGTCAATGACCTTGAAGCTCTACTGATTGATTTTGATTTCAGGAAGTAGTCGCTACAGACTTGTTTTTTGAAAATCTATTTTTAACCGTGGCGGCCATCTTGAATTTTCCGGCTGACCTGAAATTTTGCTAAGATCAATAAGACATTAAGAGCAACATTCCTGTGAAGTTTCATGAAAATCCGTCAGGTAGTTTCAAAGAAGTAGTCGCTACAAGTTTTCATTATATAACTCTATGTAAACAAAGCAGCCATGTTTAAGGTCAAATCAAAACGATTTTCGACAAGGACCAACATCATGTCATACTGATCATTTTAGAAAAAGTCCCATATCAATATCTCTTATTGTTTTGAAGAAGTAGTCGCTACAAACTTATTTATTTTAAATCTATTTTTAGCTGTGGCGGCCATCTTGAATTTCCGGCCGACCTGAAATTTTTCTAGGATCAACTAGACATCAAGAGCAACATTCCTGTAAAGTTTCATGACAATCCGCCAAGTAGTTTCAGAGGAGTAGTCGCTACAAGTTTTTACTATATAACTCTATGTAAACAAAGGCAGCCATGTTTAACGTTGAATCAAAACGATTTTTGACTAGGATCAACATCATGTCATGCTGATCATTTTAGAAAAAGTCCCATATCAATATCACTTATAGTTTTCAAGAAGTAGTCGCTACAAACTTATTTTTTAAAAATCTATTTTTAGCTGTGACGGCCATCTTGAATTTCCGGCCGACCTGAAATTTTGATAGGATCAATTAGACATCAAGAGCAACATTCCTGTAAAGTTTCATGACAATCCGCCAAGTAGTTTCAGAGGAGTAGTCGCTACAAGTTTTTACTATATAACTCTATGTAAACAAAGATGGCCGCGGCAGCCATGTTTAACGTTGAATCAAAACGATTTTTGACTAGGATCAACATCATGTAATGCTGATCATTTTAGAAAAAGTCCCATATCAATATCACTTATAGTTTTCAAGAAGTAGTCGCTACAAACTTATTTTTTAAAAATCTATTTTTAGCTGTGACGGCCATCTTGAATTTCCGGCCGACCTGAAATTTTTCTAGGATCAATTAGACATCAAGAGCAACATTCCTGTAAAGTTTCATGACAATCCGCCAAGTAGTTTCAGAGAAGTAGTCGCTACAAGTTTTTACTATATAACTCTATGTAAACAAAGATGGCCACTGGCAGCCATGTTTAACGTTGAATCAAAACGATTTTTGACTAGGATCAACATCATGTCATGCTGATCATTTTAGAAAAAGTCCCATATCAATATCACTTATAGTTTTCAAGAAGAAGTCGCTACAAACTTGTATTTTAAAACTCTATTTTTAGCTTTGGCGGCCATCTTGGATTTCACATCAACATGAATTTTTGCTAGGATCAACTAGACTTTATGGGCAACATTTCTGTAAAGTTTCATGAATATCCATCCAGTAGTTTCAGCTGTGAAGTCGCTACAAATAAAAGTTTACGGACAGACAGACGGACAGACGGACGACGGACGCCGCACCACGGCATAAGCTCTGCTGATCTCTGATCAGTAGAGCTAAAAATGTGTATAGCACGGTAGCTAGTCAGATGCTTTTTCAAGGCAAAGAGTTTTCTCAAATTGTTATAAATTCTCTCAGATTGGTCAATTTAAACTGTTATTTAAAGACTATCAGAAATCCAAATTATGAATTTGAAAGCAAAGTGTTATGGTACAGTGTTACCTATATAAGTATTGTAACTTAGTCCACTCCAGGGATAAATATAAAAATACAACAAAAAGTATCTAAAAAATATCCAATATAAAACATTATAATATAAGCTAACTAATATTACCAAAAAATATTCTTAATACAGTTTCAATTTTTTATATTATCCGCCCCAAAAAAAAATAATATGTAATTCAACAAATTGTTAATATTTTGTATAAGCCTAATAAAAAACAAGAGGCCCAAGATGGCCTGTGGACGCTCTACTGGCTCTAGATAAAGTTTATGTATAAGGGGCCTTAACTCTTTCAAATATTGTTTTACCAGAACATGGTGAAGATATACGCAACTAGGCTTGGTACTGATTGACCCTGACAAGTTTCGGTGAAATCCAGCCAGAGGTTCAGGAGAACTAGTCTGTACAAAGTTAGTGTATTAAAACCTTTAAGGGGTCATAACTCTGCCAAAATACATTCAACCAAAACACGGCAATGACAGGTGCATCTAGGCTTGGTACTGATCATCCCCATCAAGATTCGTTGAAATGCAGCAAGGAGTTCAAAAGAGACTAATCTGGACAACGTTTGGCTATTAAAACCTTTAAAGGGCCATAACTCTGCCAAAAATCATTCAACCCGAATATGGCGACGATATGCACAACTAGGCTTGATACTGATCATCCTTTTCAAGTTTCGTTAAAATCCAGTCAGGGGTTCAGGAGAACTAGCCCGGAAAATATTTGTGTATCAAAAACCTTTAAAGGGCCATAACTCCATCAAAAATCTGTTAACCAGAATGCCACGATGATATGCACAACTATGCTTGCTGCTGATCATCCCTGTAAAGTTTCGTTGAAATGTGGAGAGGCGTTCACGAGAACTAGTCCAGACAAAGTTTGTGTATTAAAACCTTTAAAGGGCCATAACTCTGCCAAAAATCATTCAACCGGAACACGGCAATGATTTGCACAACTTGACCTGATACTGATCATCCTTGTCAAGTTTCGTTAAAATCCAGACAGGGGTTCAGGAGAACTAGCCCGGAAAATGTTTGTGTATCAGAAACCTTTAAAGGGCCATAACTCCACCAAAAATCTGTTAACTGGAACGCGACGATGATATGCACAACTATGCTTGGTGCTGATCATCCCTGTAAAGTTTGGTTGAAATGTGAGGAGACGTTCAGGAGAACTAGTCCAGATAAAGTTTGTGTATTAAAACCTTTAAAGGGACATACCTCCGCAAAAATCATTCAACCAGAACAAGGTGACGACATGTACAACTAGGCTTGGTACTGATCATTCTTGAAAAGTTTCACTGAAATTTGGCCAAATGAAGGCCCTTTCTTCGTAATGAGGCCAAAATACAGCATATTCAGAAAATCAAGGGCCATAACTCCGGTGTAAATTGTCCAATCTGGCTGGTATTGAAATTTGTTGGAGCTTTCATTGATAATAACAATCTGGTAAAGTTTGGTAAAGATCGGATGAAAAATGAAAGCCCTATTGTATTAACGAGGCAAAATATAGCATATTAAACTAAATCAAGGGCCATAACTCTGCTGTTCTGGTCCGATCTAGTTGGTTTTCGAATTTGTCCGAGCTTTCATTTATATTAACAATCTGGTAAAGTTTGGTAAACATCGGACGAAAAACGAAGGCCATATCATAATATAGCATTTTTAACTAAATCAAGGGCCATAACTCCGCTGTTGCTGGTCCGATCTGGCTGGTTTTCGAACTTGTCAAGGCTTTCATTGATATTAACAATCTGGTAATGTTTGGTAAAGATCGGATGAAAAATGAAGACCCTATCGTCTTAACGAGGCAAAATATAGCCTTTTTAACTAAATCAAGGTCCATAACTCTGCTGTTACTGGTCCGATCTGGCTGGTTTTCGAACTTGACCGACCTTTTATCGCCATTAACAATCTGATAAAGTTTGGTAAAGATCGGATGAACAATGAAGCCCCTATCGTCGTAACGAGGCAAAATATAGCATTTTTAACTAAATCAAGGGCCGTAACTTCGCTGTTACTAGTCCGATATGGCTGGTTTTCGAACTTGTTCGAGCTTTCAATGACATTAACAATTTGATCAAGTTTGGTAAAGATCGGATGAACAATGAAGCCCCCATCGTCTTAACGAGGCGAAATACAGCATTTTTAACTAAATCAAGGGCCATAACTCCGCTGTTACTAGTCTGATATGGCTGGTTTTCGAACTTGTTCGAGCTATCATTAATATTAACAATCTGATAAAGTTTGGTAAAGATTGGATGAAAAATGAAGGCCCTATCGTCTTAACGAGGCAAGATATAGCATTTTTAACTAAATCAAGGGCCATAACTCTGCTGTTACTGGTCCGATCTGACTGGTTTTCGAACTTGTCCGAGCTTTCATTGATATTAACAACCTGTTAAAGTTTGGTAAAGATCGTATGAAAAATGAAGGCCTTATTGTCTTAACGAGACAAAAGTTAACAGACGACGGACGACAGACGACGGACAACACACCATCCCATAAGCTCTGCTGGCCGTTGGCCAGTAGAGCTAAAAATAATTTAATTTTATAAAAGCACTCCCTTTGCATTTTGCATAGTGCCTGGGCACAACTATTAGGGTAGTGGAGCGCTGTGGTCTAGTGGTAAAGCGTTGGACCCATGATCGAAAAGTCGTGGGTTCGATCCCTGCCATTGCCATATGCGTTGTGTCCCTGAGCAAGACACTTTATCTGCATTTGCTTAGTACTGGTTCTACCCAGGAAGACATCGAGAGTGATTCAAATAAGTTCAAAGAGCTTTCGTTACAATCAATGTAAAATAAATAAGTTTAAACTAACTATTAGTGTAAATAGGGTGGATACTGTTTTTAGTAGTCAAGATACCAATTTGTATTTTTATTATTTATTTCAGTTAATAAAAGACAAGAAAAAGAGCTAACATGAATTGTCTTGTTAATTTATTGGGAAACTACATGTAAGTTAAATAAAAGTCTAGGTAAAAAAGGGCCATACTTCTGTTAAAATTCACTGCAGTGTTATGGCACTTGTCTGTACAAGCTCTTCTTAGGAAAGAGACTACGTGTAAAGTTTCACTGAACTCTTTTAAGCGGTGTTTGATGAGTTTAACTTAAAAGGTTAACTGACACCAAAGCAAGTATGGTAGATTATAATTTAAATAATTAATATAACTTGCTTTTTCTTCGAAACGTCAAGCTAAAAAAGAAAGATCAGACGCCCAGGTATTCCTAGATTCAGAAGAGCAACAAAATAAAAAATAAATTATCTACTAATCTATTAGAAGTGAGATATATATTATTCAAATATATATACATATTACTATCAACTCACCATTTAAAGAACTCACACCAGAATTTTGATTAGAATATCAAATGTCAGTGCTGTAATAATTTTATCAAAATAAACAATTCTCCCCCTCCGGTCTTATCCACTGATGATATCTGTTTTTCTAATTTGTAAGATAATTTAATAAGATGACACTGGCATGATATGACAACACAAGTCACATGTCACAATAATCATATGCGTTAAATCGACCTTGAATGTATTTATCTCTTAAAGTGACACATGTCTGTTCCCATATAGGTGCTACTCTTAACTGTAAACACAAGTTTGATTATCATGCGTTATCTGGGGACCCTGAGGCCTCCTCAATGCAATCCTTATAAGTTGTGCCCAGTCTACAATTGCACCTCCTCTATAAGTTGTGCCCAGTCTACAATTGCACCTCCTCTATAAGTTGTGCCCAGTCTACAATTGCACCTCCTCTATAAGTTGTGCCCAGTCTACAATTGCACGTCCTCTATAAGCTGTGCCCAGTGTACAATTGCACCTCCTTTATAAGCATGTTAAGGGGATGCTGCATATTATCAAATAAAGATTTTTGCCAATACAGTATACTCCTTAATAAATCCTCTCCACCCTTAATAAACAACCAGGAATTATTGCAGGGATTACACAGATTATTGTACCAGGGCCTGGTCGGCAGATTGTGGGGACGATACCAGGTCAAAGGGCTGTTCACCAGGCATCCCGAGCAAGGTCGCAGGCGTTGCACAACTGCGGCTCAGGACAGCTACATACAAACTTTAGGTCTGCAAAATCGTCCAAGTATAGCAACACGGTTCCAAATCGAGTTCCAGATGGCCACTGGACATCGGTTATCTAACAGGTTACATGAAGATAGCATGAACACGAGACGTCCAACCACTGGCCCAATTCTGACACCGTAACTCCATAGGCAGACTTGAATTTGCACAACAGCACCTTAACTGGGCACTGCACGATTAGGAGTTTGTACTCTTTGCAGACAAAAGTAGTCTTCCCCTCTCGAGCTGTGATAGAGTATCCGTGTCTGGTGGAGGCACGGGAAAAGGTAGGCAGACTACAACTTCGTTGAAACCGACAGATTTGGTGGTGGGTCAGTTATAATGGTCTGGGATGGGATTTGTTTGTGTGGCCGCACAAAGCTGTACATCCTAGCTAGATGATTATCGATCCCATCGTGAGACCATTTGCTGGTGCAGTTGGTGATAACTTCATTTTAATTAAGAATTAGAACATCGTTTACGATAAATTATTGTGTAATATATCAAGCAATGTATACATTGGATCATGTTGATGATCTCTTCGGGACCCACGTTCGATTGCATTACGTTACTCTCCATTTAATCACTAGTGGGTTTCGACGATGGTTGAAGATGTGGGAAAGTTTCATTGTTGCACACCCAATACTTTGGAAGTTATCAGCCACAATCACTTGCAAACATGGCAGAAGGCAAGATGGTTCAAGTCCAGGTTAAAAAATAAATTCCAAAGGAACCAGAGAGTTATGGGCCTTTATCAGATAATGCTTTAAAGAGGCTTACAAAGTTTCAATGTTGTAGATCTTTTACTTTGAACGTTATAAGCCACAATCAGTTGTCAGATAAAAGTTTTAAAACAGACAGACGGACGTACCCACAGATGGTACCTTAAATGGTTATTCCTTTGTTTAAGATCAAAGGTATATAAGTTTATAACCACCTTTACAACAATCTGACAATATGCTTAAGTGGATACAGTGCTCAAGAAATAGGATAGCCCGACGCCCGGGGCTCCTCGAAATCCATTCCGGGCCTGTCTCATTTTGCAGACGAGGAGCCCGTCGGGCCTGTCTAAAAAAAAAAAAAAAAAAAAAAAAATCCCCCAAAAAAATCAGTTTTACTGGATCTGAAGCTCAAGTTCCTCAAGACAAAATACTCCCATGTGTATTGTGAACTGTGAAAACACTTGCAATTAAGTAATTAAAATGTGTTATACACACATTGAAACAATAAGAAGTTCGAATATTTTGCCTGGCTTGGTGTCAGCAGTTTGTCACAACTTTGAGGTCTACAATTGTTGACATAAAACTCATTATTCTGCTATTAGGGTTGTGTTTTCTTTCCTTTGTGATAAGAAATACCGTTTTTGTCATTAAAAACACACTAATGCATGAAAAAAAATCGTTATTGATGGTATTTCGATTGAATGTTTGTGAAATGTTCGGGCCGTAAAAGTGCGGTGTCATAGTAGTTCGGATGGTACATAATTTTTTTTTTTTTTTACATAATCAAATAAAAAAAACTGTCCTTTACAAATACATGTTGGTGGAAAGAAAAATATATATACTGTATATGTATAAATACAGATATAAAGTATATTTCTATTCATTATTTAAGGTGTAAGGAAGGAGTTCCTGGAATCCTACTTTTAAATGAATTCTAGTCTATTCTAAGGCTCCTAATTCTTTACTTGGAGAAAGTGGTGACAAAAAGAAAAAATATAGCCAGAGGAGGCTCTGATAGTCTCATAAAACCTGATTAAAAATTTGCCTCCAAGTTTAGCTCCAGTTTCACCAAGTCGGCTCTGATTATTATCGTTTGGCACAAGTGCTAGTACTCTCCTTTGCATTTAATAGTTATAAATTACTATGTAATATTCTATTCTAACATATTTTAAACGAAATGGTAAATAAGTCCGCTGACCAGGAAGCATAAAGTGGTAGCAAAAAGAAAAATATAGTCAGAGGAGGTTCTGAGCTTGATTAATACATACGTAACAAATGTGTGCTATAAAAGTGAATAAAGACACATTTCCAATAACAAAAATATATTGGACCTTTCCATTTTAAATCAGGGCCTGTCCATTTCAAATCAGGGCCTGTCCATTTCAAATCGGGGCCTGTCCATTTTCAGAAGCAACAAGCCCTGAGCCTGTCTCTTAAAATAATTTTCTTTGAGCACTGGGATATGGAATAAATTGTACTGAATTCCTTTGTGTTAAGCCACACCTCCTATCACTAAAGGTAGAGAATATTGTCACAGAGCTGTAGATAATTTTGGACTGCAATGAGTATTTACTCATCAGATTCAAAATAAATGAGTAAAAGGAACTCATTCAGAGTTAACAATTTCTTGAAATAGTTCAAGCTTTCAAAATGGATGTGAATTAATATATTTTAAAAGAAACAACTATGAAAGTTAAGTAAAAACAAAAGAAACACTGTAGACCTTAATAATAAAACTGTTCCACAGGACAATACATACAAATATAATACTCATGATTTTCAAAAGTTATGAGTATTTGTAGTGAGTTCACGAGTAATGATACGCACAGTTTTAAAAAACTGAAGGGTTTTGCAAAAAAAAGTATGAGTAAAAATTAAACACTCAAAAATTCAGCTTATCTGCATTGTGCTCAGAAACACAGACGACACCACAACATAATTAATACGTCATTACCGGCGTACAAAAATGTATGTCGTTCTTGACTATTTGTAAAAAAAAATACAAAATAAATAGATACTAACCCATCTCCTGGTATATCTCGAAGTTCTAATCCAATTTTGGCCAGCTGCGTCTTAAAACTTGGAAAATTCTGGTCCTCTTCAAGATATGAGCTGATCTTTTTCTCCCTTCTGTAAGCTTCTCTAACCATTCTGTCTTCCCTTTTTCTGGTTACCACATCATGTCTTACATAGTGTACATTTGCACCCTGTGCAACATGGGCCCCACCACCATGTCCCTGATTATGAACAACTCTCTCTTTAATCCTCCTTGCAGACATTTTGCTGTTGTTAAGATTCTCTACACACAGAAATTGAATACGAGTCTTTATGACAATGGACTTCTGCGCCTTGCCTGAAAACAGTTGAACTTGACAATGTTATTCTGCTCCAAGTGGCAAGCCTTGACAATTTATCAAAAACTTAATTTTACTAATTCCAATGATAATTTTCAATTTAATATTAACGTCTTACACATGTGGGTATTTTTCTAAATTTATGAATGACATTCTTAAATGGCTGAGTAAAAAAAAATGGTCAGTGTGATTCACAAATGTATGACGCTATATCTATTCATTCAGATTCATTTTTGATCATGACAACTCCATTGAGGCAATGAGTAATTGACGCCGACAGTTAGAATTGGTTTACATCGATCGTCAAATCCACTTTTATTGGGCAATCGATGGATCTATTTACAGTACGCAGCCACCTGTGACCAAATTATGGCAAATATGAAACCTGTTTTTCACTCTCACCCGTCGCGAGAAATTATTGCATAATCTCGCCTTTCTTTACAAAATCATGACAAGATACGAACCTGTTGTGTCATTAAATTGCGATAAAGATACCGCAAAGCCCAAAATGTTTATGAATTACTGTCTTAGTGGCGCATGTTTTATTTAATTAAAATGCTGTTTCACAGCTTGTTGAAATTTTGGTCACCAATGTAAACCGGAAGTTGACTACTAGAAGTCGGGACGATTTTAGTGTGTACGGTATGTCCGATAACTCTTTAAAAACGGGTTGATACTTGTTCTTGTAAATGGTTTATTTCAACGCAGAATGAATTAAGCTATGTGTACACACTCAAAAAAATTAACAAAAATATTATTTTGACTTTGTATAAATTACAAAGTCAAAATAATAGTTTTTTAACGTTCGGCCTGTTATCAAAAGTGATTATCATATATGGACCACCTAGTCTTGCTCATAATATTTTTCCACCATAAACTATCGTGTTCCTATAATTTAAATTAGTATATATTAATGTAGATTGGTTTAGCGGACATAAATATGTATTTTTTTTTATAAATTATGTTAAAAAATGACTTTGTAATTAATGATTTACTTTCCGGGACCGCCTAAAAATAGACAAGATTTTTGGCTAAATGACTTGGACCGGTCTTACTCATATAATATTATTTTTCATAAACTATCGTGTTCCTATATTAAAATAAGAATATATTAATGTAGAATGGTATAGCGGACATAATTATGTATGTTATGTAATTGTGTTAAAAAATGACATTATAAATAATGATTTGCTTTCCGGGACCGCCTAAAAATAGACAACAATTTTGCCTAAATGACTATGAGCGTTCATATTCTTCTATTAAAGGCATTTCCTGTAGTTTTTCAAGCGCAGAATTTTGGGCGACCTCTTCTAAAACTATTGGATGGATTTTCCTAAAAAATTACATGAATGTTGCTCTTGATGTCTAGTTGTACTTATTGTCCCTTAGTTGGGGTTTCAGTAGGTACAATCATAGAGTCCCAAGAGGTAGTCCAGTCATCGCACACGTGAAAAGTGAAGCGTAATGACTGACTGTAGAGGGGTCAATCACTAAACATGCAGTGCGCTGTAAAACCAAAGGGTTATATCCTTAAAAATTCCGGATCATACATGTATGTCCATGTTACTGCAGATAAAATATCAAACAATTTCGTTGCACGCCCTCAGTATAATTTGTTTTCTCGCTCGATTCGCTCGCTCGACGCATAATCGCTAATGAGTGGTTTAATTAACACATTTTTAAATCCTTTTATTTGAAAACGGACTTTTTTATTCATACATATATGTCCATGTTACTGTAGATAATATATCAAACAATTTCGATGCACGCCCTCAGTATAAAAAATGTTCTCGTACGCTCGACGCATAATGGCTAATGAGTGGTTTAATTAACACATTGTTAAATCCTTTTATTTGAAAACGGACTTTTTTTATTCATACATGTATGTCAATGTTATTGTAGATAAAATATCAAACAATTTCGTTGCACGCCCTCAGTATAAAACAAATTCTCGCTCGCTTCGCTCGCTCAACGCATAATGGCTAATGAGTGGTTTAATTAACACATTGTTAAATTCTTTTATTTGAAAACGGACTTTTTTTTATTTATACGTGTATGTCCATGTTACAGTAGATAAAATATCAAACAATTTAGATGGACGCCCTCAGTATATTTTTTTTTCTGGCTCGCTTTGCTCGCTCGACGCATAATGGCTAATGAGTGGTTTAATTAACACATTGTTAAATCCTTTTATTTGAAAACATACTTTTTAACCCTATCAATGCACTACCGCAAATGTTTTATGAGGCTAGAGACGGACCCGAAAATTGACTAAAATATTATGGATTTTAAATTCTTCACAATATATAATTTTAATTGATTCATCATTCTTTATAAATAGATTAATTTTAACTCAATTTAATTCCATAAACAAATATTAAATATAAATTCATTTAAGACCCTCTCTAAATATATTTCAATTCAATTCAAGTCAATTCAATTATTTTATTCAGCATAAACATCATACAATGTTCATCGCCTATTACAATGAGGCGGTTACATTACGTAGAGAAGAGCGTGTACAGTGTATAATATTATCATGGAGTAAAGCTACAAAAGAGCAATTATAGCATAGATGCTAAGAGATATAACCCAACATTAATTCGCCATAAAATGCAAGTAGGAGTTATTTCCCTATGACCATTGTATTTGAAAAATGCTAAGAGATATAACCCGTATTAATGTACTATAAAATGAAAGCAGGAGTTATTTCTCTTTGACTATCATATTGGAAACCTGGTGTAATGTGGCTGGCCAGAACAGCAAAAAAGCGATGCAGGCGTTTTTTAAAAAGAAATTGTTTGCCTTTAGACCTATATAATAGTGGTATACCAATATATCAAGTTTTAATTTTTCAAGCTTGCTTTTATTTCTTTTTACCATTTTTAATATATCACACAAACGCAACTGATATTTTATTTATTTTTTTTATAAATTATACATTTGTCTATATTGTCAACACACATCATATTTTGTTGCAATATTTTTAGTATCTGTTAACAAGTTACGATATTTAGTTTTTAGTTTTTCGATACGTTCAAATACTTGACCGTTCCAAGGCGGAAGCCCTGATGTCAACCCTTTTGTGTTTGTGATGTCGTTTGCATTTTTTATTGCTTTTGCCTTCTCGTTTGTCTGTTTGCGCGTTTGTTTTTGTGTTTTGTGGTTGACTGTGGTCATTGAATGCTACTTTCCCTGTCCGATTTTTATATCTTTCTTTATTTTATCATTATGTACACCATTATAATACAGTAATATATTATACTTTCATATCTTTAACGCGCTTTTGTGTCTCGAATATCCTTGAAAGGTACCCAACCATTATACTCATCTTTATAGCCGTTCCACTTGACCTAAGCTTTTTTCTTTTTATAATCATATCTTATAACGTTTTCAATTCTAAATACTTCTTGGTCAGCTTTTAACATTTCTAATTCGTAAAAACTCCCGTCAATCTTTTGATTGTTTAATCTTTTATTTTATATGTTATAGGAGTTGTATGTTGAATTTCATCAATAACAAACATTTCTTCCGTCCAGTTTGGTTATACCCTTTTTCAAACGTTCTTTTGCATTTACTGATTCTAACCTTGTCTCCTATTTTAAACTTAGGTAAAGATTTATTATTTTTAATCTCCATGCAAGTTGAAATACACCCCTCCTACATTCTGTTTCTAACTTGCTTCAGTAGATGTCATTTTAACACTACGATGTTTTGTGTTATACTTGTCAACACTTATTTGTAAAATGTCTAAATATTTATTTGTATTGTTTGCTGTAAACTATTTCCACACCCTCTCTCTTAATGTTCTATTAAACCGGTCAACTACTACAGCTTTTCCAAAATTAAACGTGAACATTGCTGAACTGAATATATCACGTAATGTCTCCATTCAGACATCGTTTAATTCAATCTAGACGCAGAGTGTTTCCTTCTATAAGTAAGTGTAATGCTAAGAGGTGCATTTGTTGCAATTATTTATCTTGCAAGTCCACCATTTTACCAACTGTTAATGGTAGAACATTTAATATATGTCTAGCTTCAATTGTTGATTGACATACTTCTCACGTCATTTATGTTTTGACTTGAAATGCATCACGTTGTGGTATGTAATATGTTGGACAAACAGGTCGTTCCTTAAAAGTTTGATTCCGTGAGCATAAATATAATGCAGGCAATCCGAAAAAGTTAAATAATTACCTGTACTAACACTTTCAGGCGCGTAGCGTGCCATACTCATTTACTCACGTGAATAAACTTTTCAAACTTTTCAAACGAAGGCTCAAAAAATAAAAACTCGAAAAACGTAATAAAAAGGTGAGCCATACTTTTCAGTTCTAAGGTGAATAAAATGTTAAGGAATAATGGTATTTTCGACAGGATTTAAATCTTTCATCCTGACCCTAAAATGCACCAGAAGTCACGTACGAGCGTTTATTTTTTAAAAATTTCCCGGGGGAGGCCGGACACCCACCAGCGGGAGGGGAACAACCTCCCCCCCCTCCCGCTCCCGCACCTACCTCCGTGAGTAATTGAGATTTTGGTTACACTACGCCCCTGACTTTCGTTAGCCAGGTCATAGTTTTAGCAACGTCATTGTTCAACCTGTTGAATATATTATTTATGATAATGATGCAACCAAACACTTTAAAATAAACGCTAGACATATAGCAGAATTAAAGTGGATGAAAAACGTGCAGACACCATTTCCACTGGGCTAATGATAATATTTATCAACAAGGAAATATTTCAAAAGAGCTTCGTATTGACATTTTTGCTATATTTTCCATTCGAAAGCGCAAATATAGTTTCATGATTGTAGACGTAATGTTAACATCAAACGGAAATCACGTATTACTATGGCAGTTATATACTGATTTTAAACAGTCTAGAAAGTACTCGATGCTTTCTTGCCTCACCTCTCTATCCATTTCTTCACTGATTGACGAGGAAGCAGACATAATTTCCATTCGAACAGATCCTTTATATAATACTGTTTCCATAATTCAAAGCTATACGCAGCATGTTCTCCGACCCCATATTGACAAGGAGTCTGATCGCGAGAGAATTTTTTTTATCTTAATATAAAGGGCATTTATTTTATTGATATACCAAGTATTTTTCGAAATAATCGTTTTGTTGATTCTATTCCTCAATATTTCAAAAATTCCGAAAATCCAAACATTTGTATTAAGAACAAAACAACAATTAGAAATATGATTTTCAACTACGACAAAATAGTCTCTGACCTTGATATACACTCAAGTGATATGAAAACGCAACACGGGAATTTCCGCTATATATTGTATGTACAATATGCTGCTTTTAATCGAATGGTACATTGCTATGTAAGACCTTTCCTTTTGGAAAAAATACTAAAACAACAAATAATACAGCAAATAGTATTCCTGCAATATTTCATTATTCAGAGTACGCGTTTGGCTCAATCATGTGAGCAAACTTAGGATGCAAAATTTTGCAAACTACTTACGTTAAATACAGTACTGAACTAGCTCAATTTTTCGAAGAGCAACTTCAACATTGATGAAGTTCTTGTTACAAAGTGTAGTGTGATTAAAACGTCTACAACATCACAGTTGTGTCCTTTCTCTAGTTAACTGCAACTTTTTTTTTAAAAAACATCTTGGGATTTCTTTGGAATATTATGTGCAATTAAGTGTGCAGTATATACAATATATAGCGGAAATTCCCGTGTTGCGTTTTCATATCACTTGAGTGTAGTAAATAACACTTCTATGGAATGCGAGTGTAGAACATCTAAATTTTGCTATGCTCCGGCCGGTCATGTCGTTACTGGTAATTTTGATATTATAGATAAACGTATTCGGCATTTGTTTTCTAAATGCCCGAAGTATAAATTGACTTCTGTGGTTGATTTTAATGCATGTCGTGATCAGATTGCCCAATCCTTGAGGATTTTAGTATTAAATGGTGTCGTGGAGAACATGCTGACCCTAACTCCCTTTCTACTTGGAAAAAATACTACTTTTAACATCATAGATACCTGTATTAACTTCTATACGGCCAACCCTCAATGCTTCCCCAATACCAAGGTTTTTATTTCGTAATTTTAATCCAGCCATTTTCATAATAAGTTTGTTTTAGTTCCTGCTGATAAAGCAGCTAATACTATAAGTATTGTTTGACGCCTCCATTACGTCAATGTTTTATCTCAGGAACTCGGGAGTACTAATTCGTATACTCCAGTGCATTCTACTGAAGATAATGTTGTTTCGACGCATATCACTCAGTGCAAGATTTTCAAAGCTGGAATAGACGAAAAGCAAAACAGACTTCCAACTATGTACTGGATTCCCAAATTACACAACAACCATACACATATCTCAAAACTGCTAACTTCTTGTCTTACTGCCGTTAAAGATCACGTTAAACAATATTGTGCTAAAGCTTATGAAAACTCTGGGATTAATTTTCTTTTTGTCTATTAAGAATTCAGGCGACGTTCTTGATAACATTTGCAATAAACGTCAAGCTTCATCTATAAGTACTTATGATTTTTCTACATTATATACAACTTTACCAAAGACAAGCTTATTGCTCTCATTCTAATAATTTTACTAGGGAAAATACAACATTTTTGGCCTGTGACAATATTAAAGCGTTTTTTACTAACGGCAGTTTGGACAATTACACTATGTGGACTTGCCATGCAGTTTGTGAATCACTTATTTTCCTATTAAATAATATTTTCGTCAGGCATGGAACTACCGTATATAGACAAAGTGTTGGTATCCCTATGGGTATGAACTGTGCACCCCTTGTCGCAGATTTTTTATATTGCTATGAAAGAAAGTTCATGTTGAGGCTAGCTACCGCTCAGGCCCTCTAGCCCCGGGTTGAATTGAATTGAATGTTGTTTAACGGCTCATCAACACAGTATAGGTTATTTAGAGCCGCCCCAGAGAGAGGGGAATGATACATAAGAATCCGGGAACCTGCCCTACTCTTATTATCGAACAGATTCCTATGGTTCTTTAATGTGCTCGGATGAAAGACCGATACACGGGACCGCCCGGGTTACGTCCCCATCCGACGGACGAGGCTAAGGGAACTCAATATTTATCAAAATCAACAGTACAGAATTTTAACCATCCCGAAGATGGCAAGCATATTGCGGTGGATATAGCAATATTTGTATCTTTATTTCATCCCCTATATCCAGCGGCGTATGGTCCCAGGATCTAATAACTTTGTATGCCCCGAAGAGCGAAATAAACAAAAAGGAATTTAGTAGGGATCAGCGGTTATGAAGCCTGCGTATCACAAGTAACAGCCAAAAGACTAAATTAAAAAGCAGACAACATATCCTATGAGTGGTTAAACAATACCCAGAGCCTTTTGTCGGCCGGAGTAGTGGAACCACCGAATCGAAAATTAAGTAAGAAAACAAAAGAAATTGAAAATGTACCACCGATCACTAAATATAAGTATCGGGCTCAGGGATCTCCAAAGATAAACCTTTACCAAAACCAACAGAAGGAAAAGCTCCCAGGGCTATAAAAAAGCCGGGAAGTATAAAAGGAACCAACAAGGCAGCTACCCAATTTTATCTCATTGCAACACAGGGGGAATTAAATGGTTTGAGAAAGCAACTAGCCAACAAAACAAGAAAAGAAGAAGAAAAGAAAAAGCTTAGGGCGGATTAGAAAAAGCTGCCAATATGGATATAAAAATCGAACAGGAAAAGTAGCATTCAAGGACGACAGTCAACCGAGAAAACACACAGAAACAAAGAACAACTTTAAAGACTCTAAATTTATTTGGTCGCATCTTAAATCAATATCTGCACAGACCAATCAAACTGTTATTAAATTACCACCAATTTTAAATATTAATAATGTTACATTTGAGAGGGAGAAAAATATAGCTGACGCTCTAAATGACCACTTTGTTAATATTGCTATTACAATAAACAAAACTCAACTATATGCAAATAACTACGCTGAATTAAAAAAAATATTGATAATAAATTAAAACAGGCAATATTTAAAATAGATTACATATAGATTTTCGAAGTAAGGCTAATAATTGATAAATTGGATATAAATAAAGCAAAAGGTATAGATGGTATTGGACCTCGTATTATAAGAGCAGCATCGGATTGCATCATTAATGCTATCACTCCAATCATTAATAAATGCATAGATCAAGGCATATTTCCTGATCAGTTTAAAAAAAGCATGCGTGTTACCAATACACAAAAATGGACCAAAAGATGACCCTAACAAATATAGACCTATCTCATTATTATCAACAACTTCCAAAGTTTTTGAGAGAATGTTACTGCTGCGCAACTGCACTCTTTCATTCAACAATTTAACATTTTGTACTCGGCTCAATCTGGATTTCGTAAAAATAATTCTTGCCAAACAGCACTTATTAACCTTGTTGATAGCTGGTTGAAACAAATTGATTCTGGAAACTGTGTTGGCAGTGTTTTCCTTGACATGAGAAAGGCTTTGGATATGGTTGATCATGAGATACTATTATACAAAATGCATTTGTATAATTTTTCGCCTTTAACAATACGTTGGTTTCAGTCATATCTTTCTAACAGGACACGAGTAGTCATAGTAGAACAGTATCAATCTGAAGTGAGAATCATCAAATCAGGTGTCCCTCCGGGATCCATACTAGGACCACATGTGTTCTTGATTTATGTAAATGATCTACCTTTAACTTCCAAAGAAGCTTCAGTTGACATGTATGTTGATGACTCCACGCTACATACAACAGGTTTGGATGTGTCATCCATTGAGAATAAATTACAAACAGACTTAAATAACATAAATAAATGGTGCACTATAAATAACATGGTTATAAATCCTACAAAAACAACATGTATGCTATTAGGTTCAAAATATAAAATACACCATTGTCGAAAACTCACTCTTTCGATAGATAATTCCCTGATACAATCAGTGTCTTCTCAAAAAAACTTCTCGGAATTACAATAGATCAACATCTAAAGTGGGATGTTCAGATAAGCAAAGTCTGTAATCATATATCGAGTAAATTCACTCTTTTAAGACGAATATCTAAATAGTTGACACTTAATACGAAAAGGCTATTCTATAATGCATATTTAGTTCCAATATTTGATTATGGTTCTATCCTTTGGAGTAATTGTACCAAATCAAATTTTACAAAGGTTGTTACTTTACAAAAAAGCATTGCACGCTGGATTTTGACAAAACAACAGATATAATTTAAGATCATGCATTAAACATGACAT
This sequence comes from Cyrtodaria siliqua, assembly GCA_037043455.1. NCBI lineage: Eukaryota > Metazoa > Mollusca > Bivalvia > Adapedonta > Hiatellidae > Cyrtodaria > Cyrtodaria siliqua. The sequence goes on from JAWPHD010008083.1 coordinate 81,573, forward strand.
TAAACATCCTAGACCTACATCCGAATATTTAAAACAATCTTTTACCTATGTTGCCATGCGGACTTGGAATTCAATCCCAGAAAATATCCGGACTTCTGTTTCTATTTATGCTTTCAAATACAATTATAAACTATTTTTATTTCAAGATAACAGATGTTCTGCTCGAATTAAGTTGTGTTTATAGTGAATACTTGTTTTGCATGCCAGCTTGAAACATAGTATTAATATTACGTGCATGTATTCACTTGCTTTTGTTTATAAGTTGCTGTTATTAGAAGGCCTCATGGAAGATAAGTATTGTGCAATTGTTTGTATACTATGACTGAGTTGTACCTTCATGAATCAAAGAATTTCTTATTATTATTATTATTATTATTATAAAGATGAAAATAATGCCAAATTAGACATCACAAACACAAAAGGGTTGACAATAGGGCTACCGTTAAGCCCCCAGCCAAGAAAGCAACAAGGACACAACTAAATAATATATCATGCATGTTTTACAACGAATATAACTTAACTTATCTTTTCTTAACTTATCTTATCTTGTTTTATCTGACCTCATAATATATGTCTTTGTTAAAGTGGAAAAAATTAGCAGATTAAATGAAATCATCAAGTAATATTGTTAAAGAATATGAAAATAAAGTTTTCAACAAAAAGACACATTGGAAAATAGTGTTGGGTGTAGACTTTGTAACAAGTGGACAAATGTATGTGCAATTTGTAATAGTACTTGTAGAGTCTTTGATGGGGAAAGTATTTGCACTCTAAATGAGTTAAATGAAATGGGAGCTTAACTCTACAAGTACCACTTTCATACTCTGTTATTCAAAAAAGACTACAAAAAGGAGCTAGTCGTGAATTATCCAAAGAAATATTTAAACCGGTAAATAGCGAAATAAAAGAGCAGTCAGAACTAAGCAGTTGTCTACCCTTCCAGAAATAAGTCAACAATTAGCTACTCTTCCTAGAGCTATAGGTGAGGAAGTACAAAAGAGAAGCATATCAGTAGTAGTAGTAGTAGTAGTAGTAGTAGTAGTAGTGGCGGTGATGGTTGTGGCGGCGGCGGCAGCGCTGGTAGTGGTAGTATTGGTGTATTAGTGGTATAGGTGGTGTTGGTAGCAGTAGCAGTAGCAGTAGCAGTAGTAGTAGTAGTAGTAGTAGCAGTAGTAGTAGTAGTAGTGTAGTAGTAATAGTAGAAGTAGTAGTAGTAGTATTCTTTATTTCCTCCATGTATAGGAGAGCATATACATAAACAATGATACACACACAGTTATCTACAACTAATAATTATAGAACAAACATATATAGAAGAGCAACGAGAAGGCGTATATATAACACTTCCTAACATAAATCAATTACAATTTATAAAAATGTCCTTCCTTTACACATATCATATTATATTCACAACAGTCAACTAAAACAGCTTGCTATCCGTATGATAAACATATATCATATAATGTTAATATTAGTACGGATATACATGCCTATTAATAAACCACTTTTTTTTTAATAGTTAATAATAGCTCTAAAAATGAGTCAGAAGCCATACAACATTATAGGAAAAGAATTGAAAGTAATTGTAGGAATCAAGCTGTCTTTATAGGCAAGAGATTACTACAAAATAGAAATACTTATAAGGCTAGTAACGATGGTAATTACTGTAAATTGCAAATTTATGTGCCTGAACTAAATGGTCATCACAAACTTATTGCTAAACAAAGAGAAACAGTTGTATTAATTCAGCAAGTAGACAGTGTTTTGATAAATAAAACGCTAATAATAACAAAACTTATTCAAAGCTGTCCCAAAATGTTTTTAGGAAACTGACAGAATTATCTGGTTTGGTTATGAAGAAGAAGAAATTTTATTGACTTAAACTATTACATAGTTTTTCATCATATAAACATACATTTTACAAATATAATTTGACCACAATAACAAGATTAGTACAGGTTCATTAATGTATGCATTACTATGGGGGGAAAAAAAGAAAAAAAGGAAATATATCATGGAGAAATTGTTTTTATATATAGGAATCAAAATCTAATATCTAATACGGTACAATAGAACAATTGTATTATAGTGAGGATGAACGAGAGTATAAGTTATTTATCATGGTACGTCTTAAAGAGAAAGCTTCGGAGATGTATTTGCTAAAATTATGCATAAAGGTTCTTCAAAGGTCAAGAAGAATATTACAATAGCCATGAAGCTTTGATTAATGACCTTGAAATAGTATGCGGAAGTAATGAATCAGGAAATAATAGTCCAGAGTTAATAAATAAAGGTATTAACATAATTGATGAATTATTAAAAATAGATAAAATATCAGCCGGAGAACACGATCAAATATTTTCTAAATAGTTTAATTAATCTAATCTAATTATTATTATAATAAAAAGCAAGGAAGAATTAATTAGTTACTTGACTCGACTAGCAGCAGCATACTGACTTAGTTACAAATTATGTGGTAGGATTAACACAGGGTTACAGGTTACAAGTGGAATAATTGACTGTACTGCTTTATTGGCATTGGTACCAGCAATTCCTGTTTTTATAGCTATTGTTTCCCCAATAATCGCAGTCCTGATGAGTAAAATCAGAAGAGCAAAGAAACGGGTTTTGTGAAAAATCACCATAGCAATTTAAAACAACTTCTTTCGTATGCTCAAACAGCTGCAGGATCAGACGAGGAGGTTGTCCTTCACTAAACTATTGCAAATCCAACAAAACGATACTTTTACTGAACCCTTGGAGAGACACATAAAACGATACAAGTTGAACGGTTATGGTAATTCAGAATAATTATTTTTCAACCTGTTCCCACATTTTATTATACTTGTCATTGGTAACTTTTGTTTTGATGGACTTCGTTTTTCTTTGTATTGTTAGCATATCAAACATTTTTTGGAAAATGTAATCAAATGTAATTAGTTTTTTTCGGCCTTTTATTTTAGTCAAAATCGTTACAATTTTGTAAAACAAATCCTCACATCTCTGTTTCTCCATATGGAATAAATTATACTTTTCTAAAAGTTTTTCTAGATGATATGTTTTATGATAAACGCTCTTCTTGTGAACGCCCCCATAATCTGCAATAAGATCATATCCGTTGTGGGTTCAGCAATTAAAACAAATACTTCCCCCATCAAAAACTCTACAAGTACTATTACAATTTGCACATGCATATGTGCACTTGTAACAAAGTCTACACCCAATACAATTTTACAAGGTGTCTTTTTGTTGACTATGTAAAATAAAAACAATCGATGCAAATTTCAAAAGAATCGAAAACATCCAAAACTGTTTTTACAATATTTGCAATTCATTTTAATATCATATGATATTATTATTATTTTAAATAGTTGCTTAAAAGATATGGAACATATAAAAGAAGAAATCGCAAACTTTAAAGAATATTGCATGAAACAAAACTTTATTGGTTACATTTGAAGATACGGGCAGAATTGCTAAAGAACTAATATTTTTTGCAAACTTGAAGGATTTGATTGAAAGAAGAATATCCAAGGCCCAAAAGATAGAACTGCCGTGGAAAATAAGAAAAAAGGATATAAAGAACTTGTAGGGTAAGTGTGAGGTTTGGTGCACCCTAGAACCGGTTTAAACCCCCAGTGGCCTACTATGCCACTGACCGTTCCAAGGCGGTAGCCCTATTGTCAACCCTTTTGTGTTGTTTGCATTTATTATTGCTTTTGCCTTCTGGTTTGTCTGTTTGCGTGTTTGTTTCTGTGTTTTGTGATTGACTATCCTCCTTGAATGCTACTTTCCCTGTCCGATCTTTTTTATATTTCTTTTAAACACGTTACGTGATAAAATAATTTTATCAGTAACTAATGGCCCCAAAACTATAGATTCTTTCATTTATCACTACACCATATTGTTAGAAAAGGGAATTGATATTATTATTTATGCTGGTTAAAATTTATTAAAATAATTAAGACTTAAAAATAAATATTTTCTATATAGTATTATATAATGAGTGTCAAAGAAGTTGAAAAATTCCCGAAACAATATAGGAAGGTTTTTGCTGTAGATATTATAGATAAGATCGACCCGCTTGTTCGGCTTCGCCAGACGCGAAAAATAGTTACGAAATTCCTCATGATGGAATTGAAAAGGACGGGTGGTTTTAAGTGGAGTGTAGCTTTCAAAATTACATTCGTAAAAACGGCTGCTGCGTTTACTTTATATAAAACAGCTACTTTCCATCCCTGGCAGAAATAATCTTAGGTAAAAACGAGATTAAAAATGCTTTGGATGTAGCAACTCATGAAATAATCAATAGAATTGGATGTTGGCTTTCTGAGGGAAGTGGCTGGACGATGGAATCAGTAGATATGCATTATGAAAACAGGGTAAAGTATAAGCCTTTGAGAGGCAGCTCTTATTTAGAGTTACCAAAAGAACTTTCTTATCCTAAAAAAAGTCTAATAAATGTAAAAAATGAAAAAGAGAATGAATGCTTTAGGTGGTGCCATCTAGCATATAAATTTCCTGCTGCAATACATCCCTAAAGAATAACAAAGTACCATATTGATGATCTTGATTACAAGGGAATTACATTTCCTGTTACCATAAAGCAAATTCCAAAAATAGGAAAACAAAATAATATATGTTTTAGTATATTTGGATATGGGGATAATGGAGTGTACCCTTTGTTTTATCAAAACATATGTGATATGCTTTTGATTACTGAAAAAGAAAAAAATCATTACGTGTGGATAAAATATTTTAATCGGTTAATGTATAACCAAACATCACACAAAGCAAAACAAATGGTTTTGCAAAACATGCTTGCAGTGCTTTACATATGAAAAAGACTTAAAAAGCACACACCTGACTTTCATATAATGGCAAACAAGCAATAAAAATGTCAAACGAAAATGAAAAGGTTTACTTTAAAAACTACGACAGGCAGCTAATGGTCCCGTTTGTCATCTATGCTGACTTGAAAGCAATAACTGAAAACATTTCTTCAGCTTGAAATAATCCTGAAAACTCATACACGGAGGCATACCAGCAACATACCTACTGTGGTTACGGGTACAAGATTGTTTGTTGTTATGATGATAAATATTCCAAGCCTGTCGTGACATACAGAGGACCAAACGCTGTTTACAAGTTTTTTAGAAAAAAATGATAGAGGAAGGAAAATATTGTAAAAAGCCCCACGAATGCATGAAAGATTTGACGATGACAATTGAAGAAGAAAAAATTCAGAGCAGCTGAAAAATGCCATATTTGTGATAAACTTTACAGTTAGAGATCATTGCCATATAACTGGAAAGTCTAGGGGAAGTGCCCACTGTGCATGCAATCTTAGTTTCAGTCTAACTAAAAGTATACTCTTTGTATTCCATAACTTGAGATGTTATGATTCTCACTTCATAATGAAACATATCGGAAAGTTTAAAACAACAATAAATGTCATACCAAATAATATGGAAAGGTATATATGGCTTTCATGTTAGGACACAATTTAGTGTTTATCGATAGTTTCCAGTTTATGTCCCAATCACTCGATAACTTAGTAAAAAATATTCCATCGTTTCAATATACTTCTCAAGAATACTCTGGTGACAAGTTGGAACTAATAAAAAGAAAAGGTGTCTACCCATATGATTATATGCTGTATATATGCATATACAGCATATATGCAGCGTTGAACGCTTCAAAGAAAAAACAACTACCTGATAAAAATAGCTTTTAGTCCCACTTAAATGACAAGCACATCTCAGATGAAGATTATAGTAAAATATGGAAGGCATTTAAGATTAAAAACATGGGAGAATATCATGATCTGAATTTGAAAAAGCGATGTTTTTGAACATTTCAGAAAAATGTGCTTTGAGTACTACAAACTAATTAGATCCTTGTCATTACTTCAGCAGTCCTGGAATGGCTTGGGTTGCATGCCTAAAAATGACTGGAATTAAACTTGATTTAATTACCGATATCGATCGGTACCTGTTCATAGAAAAAGGACTAAAGGGTGGCGTAAGTAACATTGCAACCAGATATTCAAAAGCTAACAATAAATATATGGAAAATTACGACAGCATTATAGAAAGTAAATATATAATGTATCTCGATGCTAAAAACCTTTATCTGTGGGCTATGTGTCAACCGTTAACAACTGGTAATTTCAAACGGATTGACAAATTCGAGAAAGAAAAATCAAATTATATTTTTGAGTGTGATCTCGAACATCCTGAAGAGTTGTATGACTTTTTGTGTTTGTGACGTCGTATGCCTTTATTCCTTAACATTGCCATTGAGGTTTGTGTTTTTCTGTGTTTTTGTGTTTACTGTGTTCTGTGAAAGTTCGACTTTTATACTTATTTGCATAATGACTACCCTCTCGCTCCAGAAACTTTGGAAATAACAGACGAGTGGTTAGCAGACTACTGCAAAAACTTGAAGAAAACGTTCAATTTAGGACCAAGCAAAGGAAAGAAACTTGTCACAACATTGAAGGATAAGGAAAAATATGTTACACACTACAGAAATAAAAACTGTATGAAAAGTTAGGGTTAAAACTGAAAAAAAAGTACACAGGATACTCCAGTTTGATGAGTCGCAATGGTTAGATGTGTACATAGACGTCAATACTACAAAAAGAACAGCTGGTAAAAATGCTATTGAAAAAGTTCTTTTGAAATATGCAGCAAGACCGTCATTTATTTCTTGCAAAATGTTCAGTAAAATTGTATTTGCCATTAACAGGAGATAAAAGTAAGACTGGTATTAAATCGCACTTGTTATATCGGCATGTGTATTCTGGACTTGTAAAAAAATCCACTACAATTCTACTAAAACCAAATACAATGATAAAGCTAAGCTATTGTTTACTGACACTTGATTCACTATGTCATGGATATACAAGTACCCTGGATTTGAAACTGCCTATACACCCCTTGTTAATTCTCGACTTATCCGCCGAATGGGTACCAGTTAGGGTAACAGGTGCGCGACGGCCATTTTCGACGCGATCTGTTATCTTGAAATGAGTTACAAACCTAAAAATAAATTATTAACATACTACTACACGATCTATTTCAAATATTGAGCTGCGTTATTTAAATCAAATGATGGAATTCATAATATAACTTAGATTTTAACGGCGAAAATATACTCGATGGCTGTGTTGATTTTCCTTTACTACAGTTGTCGGCTTGAAGTGAGAATGTACATTTCTAGAGCTGTAACTCCTCTTTTATTTTCAAATAGTTATGCCTTTGTATTGCCATTAGTGTGTAGATCTTGTTGGAGGCCTTGGATTTCTGTATAGCCTTTGTTTTGTTCTCAAATTACGCAGTTGAAATTGATTGAAAATTCATAAATAAAATCGCGAGTATTTTTCATAACAAGAGCTGTCGGAGAACAGCGCAGCTCGACTATTCGATTTTTCGGAGAATAATAAATTTATAGCTAGTATATACCATCAGAAAACAAGGCTACAACAATGTGGGGTGGGGTTGGGAGCACAACATAACTATGTGTAAGAATTGACCAAAACTACACAGAAATATGTAAAAAAAATATAAAAATAGAAAAATATCGAGTTTTGAGTGGGGTGCGGGGTGGGGGTGGGAGAGAGGCGGGGGTGATGGTGGGGGGAGTGGGGGTGGTGAGAGCAACATATATAGAGGGGCTAGTATAGAGAGGGGGGTAGTTGGGGTGGGGGGGGGGGCAACATATATGTGTAAGATTTGACAAAAGTAACACAGAAATATGTAAAAAAAAAAATAGTTTCAAGTGGGTGTGGGGTGTGGGTGAGAGCTGGGGGAGAGCGGGGGGAAAGGCGGAAGTGGGTTTGGCGCAGGGGGAGGGGGCAACATATATGTGTAAGAATTGTCTAAAACAACAAAGAAATACGTAAAAAAAACAAAAAGTTTCAAGTTGGGGGTGGGGGGGGGGGGGGGGGGGGGGTGAGAGGTGTCGAGACCCTTTGCAACATATATGTGTAAGAATTGACTAAAACAACACAGAAATATGTATAAAAAATAAAAAATAAAAAAATAAAAGATTTGTTGGATAGATAGATGGGTTGGAAGTGGGGTGGGGTGGGGGGGGGGGGGGGGGGGGGGGCAACACATGTGTGTAAGAATTGCTAAAATAACAAAGAAATATGTAAAAAAAAAAAAAAAAAAGTTCCAAGCGTGGGCGGGATGGGGTGGGGGGGGGGGGGGGGGGGGGGGGGGGGGGGGGGGTTAAAACATATAAGTGTCAGAATTGATAAAAGCAACACAGAAATATGTAAAAAAAACAAAAAACAAAGTTCCAAGTGTGGGGCGGGATTGGGGGATGGATGAGGGGGTGGTTAAAACATATAAGTGTCAGAATGATAAAAGCAACACAGAAATATGTCAAAAAAAAAATTCAAGTGGGGGGGGGAGGGGGGGGGGGGTGGTGGGGGTGATGGGGTGAGAGGCGGGAATCAGTTGGGAGTTTGTGGAGGTTTATGTGTGTAAGAATTGACTAAAACAACAAAGAAATATGTAAAAAAAAAAAATCAAGTGTGGGGCATGGTGGGTGGGGTGATGGCATGACAGGCGGTGTGGGGGGGGGGGGGAGCGGGGAGGGTTGCAACATACATGTATAAGAACTGACAAAAGCAACACAGAAATATGTAAAAAAAAAAAAGTTTCAAGTCTTGGGCGGGATGGGGGTTGGGAGGTGATGGGGTGAGAGGCGTGGGGGTGGGGTGGTGGGTGCAAGGAAGGTTGCAACATATATGTGTAAGAATTGACTAAAACAACACAGAAATATGTAAAAAAAAAAAAAAAAAAAAAAAAAAAAAGTGTGGGCGTGGTGGGTGTGGTGATGGGGTGAGAGGCGGGGGTGGGGGGGAGGGGGCGGGGTGAGTTGCAACATATATGTGTAAGAATTGACAAAAGCAACACAGAAATATTTAAAAAAAAAAAAATCAAGTGTGGGGCGTGGTGGGTGGTGTGATGGGGTAAGAGGCATGGGGTGGTGGGCGGGGGGGGGGGGGGGGGTGGCGGTGTTGCAACATATATGTGTAGAATTGACAAAAGCAACTCAGAAATATGTAAAAAAAAAAAAAAGGAAAAAAAAGGGGGTGTGTGGGGTGGGGTGGTGGGGGGGAGAGGAGGGAGCCCATGCCCCAATATGGGTGAAGTAATAAGATGCATAATGCTATAACAAATCCCAAACCAAAATTATAGATATATACATGCTTACATGCAAACCTAGATCTGCCTTTATTGCACATTTTATGAGCCATCACAATTTGGGTTCCATGGGAGCCCAGAATTTGCAAAAGACAAAATTACTTATCCAACCCTTTACAACATACTATAAGGAAACCAATTCCAAAATTTAGTTCAGCTAGGACAAGAAATGTAAGAGAGATAGACCTGTAAACACAGCTTACACACAAAATTTGATGTGAAACAGACACATTTTAAGGGCTATCAGAATTTGGGTTCCAGGGGAGCCCAGGGGTTACAGGAACCAAAATTACTTAAGCAGCCCTTAAGATAATGCTATAAGGAAGCTAATGGCCAAATTTGGTTGAGCTAGGGTAAGAATTGTAAGAGATATAGACTTGTAAACACAGCTTACACGCAAAATTTGATATGAAATGGGACACATTTTATGGGCTATCATAATTTGGGTTCCATGGGAGCCCATGGGCTACAGGAACCAAAATTGCTTATGCAGTCCTTAAGATAATGCTATAAGGAATCCCATGGCCAAATTTGGTTGTGCTAGGATAAGAAATGCAAGAGATATAGACTTGTAAACACAGCTTACACGCAAACCTGAATGTGGGACGCCGACGCCGACGCCAACGCCAACGCCGACGCCGACGCCGACCCCGGGGTGATTACATAAGCTCTCTTATTCTTCGAATAGTCGAGCTAAAAATGTATACACGTTCTAAAAGTCAAACTCCTGTTTTATTTATGGTTCGATATTCAAAATAATTCTTCCTTTGTATTGCCATTATTGTGTAGATCTGGTTTCAGGCCTGGGATTTCTTCTGTATAGCCTTTGTTTTGTTCTCAAAAGATTCAGTTGAAATTGGTTGAACATTCATAAAAAAATCTTGGATTTCAATATAGCCTTTGTGCGTGCAATAAAACAGAAATATTATATCGATAACCAACATCCTGTTATTTGGACCACACGAAAACCCTTTGAATTATACTTGTTACCGCCATTCTACGGGTTGTTAAGGAGACAATATGCCGAAATACCGCGCACGACCAACTTGTATATTGGGTATGACACGTCAGACTTAGGGGTGGAAGGGTGTAAAAAAAAAAACGGAAAGTATTCCGCCGATCATTACATCCTGCTTATTGGCACCAGGGCTTTATATGGCTTTAATTATCAGCCCAGTTGGCACACATGGTGACAAAACTGAATTGTATCAAAATACAAAACGCCGACACAGACACGTCGACCGCACTGTATATTCGGTATCGGGAGGTGTGGACTATAAGGCCAGGCGTGCACTATGGAATAATATACCACTAAATGAATTGAACATAACAAGATTAACGCGACCATCATAGTTTAATTGAACAAGACAAATGAAGCCAAAATTAAGGTGGGTTACCTTAGTTTTGCATCGACTGGTTGTATTACACATTCTGCTTTAAAATAAAACAAGTGTGCGGAACAATATAAATGTACTATTTATATATTTATATATGGCCTCGATTGTGTTATCATATAAAATAACCAAAGGCCGGGATCGTGAATCTAACAATTATCATGATGATCTAAGGATAACTTTTTTACATATGCTTTTTTAGAACAGTCGCATCACTGTCGCAGTTTCATATACGATATTGTATGTAACAAAATAACGAGTGTAAATCGTCTGCTCTGATTACATGAACATATTTTAAAACTTTTAAGTCAATGTGTTTTCTTAGAAATAAGTTATAACACTTATACAACTGGGTATAAAGGATTTTATTAAGTACTTCGAATTAGTGAAGCTTTCGATGTTCCTAATTCTAAAATATGCCAGTTAAAATTATTTTGATATCATGTTTTACTAGAATTACCACTACAAATGCGTTTGCAAAAGAAATTTTCGAAATATTTAATGTTAACGCTGAATTACAGTTACTTGAATTTCAAACAATATTCAATTTAAAGGGAGGTAATTTAAGATTATCCATATTTCATTTTTTTTATAGACGTAGAATCTGCGATAAATGGGTCAAATTTTTATATTTTTTTCTATTATTTCATACCAATATAAATTTTTTTTATATCTTTAAGCGATCTTTGACTCATGTTATGTGTTTTATCAGCATATTTCATGTTTTCATATAAAGGGAGGGTAACTCACAAAAGACGTAACAATTTAAACAAAAAGTAAATGTTTTATAAACTATGGGTCAAAACAAAATACTTATCACATATCTATTCTAAAATATATTTAAGATAAGAAAATTAGTTAAGATACAAAAGTGAGTAACTAGGAATTTTGTTCAGTGTATATATGTTATGCGCAAAATGAGAATATGGACACTTCCGGAATGTAAGAATTCTTAAAATTCGCGGCATTATTGGAATTCTCAAAATGCGCGGTTCAATTCCGGAATAGTCCGTGCGCAAAGTAGGAATTGAGTCAAAGTAAGAATGTTTTCGTTATCGTCAGTATGCAAAGTAGGAATTTGAACAAAGTAGGAATATTTTCGTTAATCAAATTTGCGAGTATATAATTTGATTTGTGTTTCCATCATTCAAATAGGGAACATATCAGCAGTATATTAGTATAAGAAATTCTAAAGTAAAATAGCTATTTAATCCAGAAAATATGATAGTTAAAGCTAAAGAAGATAAAATAATTTTATTTTGAATCATGCGTACGTATAGTTAAAATCACTAACATACTGTTATGTAGTTTGCTAAATGCGTTTGACAAAAGAGCACTCAAATACTTGAATGTGTGTTTGTTTTAAGCCGAGAACCAATGGGTTTAAAACGGTCCGTGGGTGTTCTTACATACCGATTTATCCGCGTTTTACATTCCCGATTGAAAGTATTTTCTTGCATTCGGATAAGGCTATCGCGTTTTACAATGGACAGTCTTTTCTCCAATTTCCAGTCATGTGAGATAGGCATTTTTCTCATGTGAGATACCACTTTATTAAATTTCTATGCGTGAAAGATCGGGATTTCTCAGTACAAGACTATTCATAATCGCTAAATATGAATAACTAACTCAGAACAGCAGAGCCTCGTCCCTGCTTGCAGTTCTGACCACTCGGGTGAGATTTCCCTATATTACATATTTGTCTGTGATTTGTAGGCCTATAGGAAATACTGGGAATAGAAAACCTATAACCAGTGTTTTTGAGATACGGGAAATATCTCTCTCGGGAAAGAAATGGTTCCCGATATAAGAACGAGTGCGAAGCAAGAAAGTAAGAAAAAGAAAGAAAGACAGAAAGAATGAACGAACGAATGAATGAATGAATGAATGAATGAATAAATGAAGAATGAATGAATGAATGAATGAATGAATGAATGAATGAATGAATGAATGAATGAATGAATCTACGTCCCTGGCGTCATCTGTTTCTGATATGCCTCGGTTCCGATAAAAACACGTTTACATCGGGTTGGAACTCCATATCTTCACAGGATACCCATGGAAGATTCTTATAATCTTATAACTTGAAAATGGTCTGATTATACTGTGTTCTAAGTGCTAGCACTAACATGTTCATAATATGCATACATAAGTAGTGTAGCTTTCGTATGAAACAATATTGGTATTGTACTAAATATGTTAAAGATGTTTAAATACATTTCGAAATACATGCAGCATTACACAATATCGTATAGCATAACATAACTACTCATAACGTGGCCGAGAATTAACTGTCATGACCCATCTAACCTCGGATATGAAATAAAACCTTAATTAAACCATTCTATTATAACCGCCCAAATATCTTAAAATTTACAGCATTATTATCGCAAGAAAGTTATTCTGAAATGAGAAAACTAAGTTTATTCGTGGATAAAATTATGAAAATCATAAAGGTTCAATAGCAAAATGCATTATAAAACATAACATTGAAAGTCTGTGCTTTTTTTTTTTAACCACTAAAATTTAAACTCGTTTGTGTTTAATTGTTATTTTGTTTAAATCCACGCAATTTAAACTATTTAAAGTTATTTGCACGACCAAACGCACTACTACTTTTCGTTTCGGTAATACGGCGTTCCATTGGTCGACAATTGACAATATTAACGAAATCACAAATCAAAACATGCTCTACATTTCGTTTCGGTTGGGCTGCAGAATGTGTTGCCGTTAAAACTGTAAATGTACTCATTGCTTTGTATTGTTGTTGTTTATTGTTTTTCCTTCTCTGTTTGTTTTTCCTGCATAAGAGTGCTTGCGCGCGAGTGCGACCGTTAGTGTGCTTACTTGCCTGTGTGTATAAGTAAGTAAGTAAGTAAGTAAATATTTTATTATAGTGACATGTGCATACAATATATATTACAAATAGTTATGTACAAATTACAAGCACCCGGTCCATTGGACCTATAAGTCACCTGTACTGATAAAGTAATAACAGTACGTGAAGTAGAAGTACTTAAAATATGGCAAGTTCAATCAAATTGCAATAGCTCAAACGAATATTATTTACAAACGCTAATCATTGTTGAAATGTGGTAATACAAGTCATTACATGGATGAATAAAAGATGTATGTTACTAAAATAGTTATATAGTGAATTAATTCAGCTAGATATATATTTAAATGTTCATAATAGCAGCATTATTAAGCAATTATATGTATCCTGGTTGAAGCATAGTTGTTTGTACTCGTTTAATGTTTAAAAACCTGTGCATAAACACTTGGTAGAACAAATGAAATACATTGTTAAATGACAGTAATTTTCCTTATAATATGCATGATAGACAAGCGACATGGATATTTTTAAACGTGCGCAAATCCCGTCAAAGGATACACACATATTGTTAAATAGAAAATAAATAAACTCACCTTTCAAGGCTGAATATAGGTAATCCTTATAAAATCCGTTATTTGTATGAATAATAATAATATAAAAAAAAATCAATCCAGTAAAATAAAAACAACTCACGAAATTACACACGTGTGTTTAAATCCACCATTATGATAAAGTAATAGTCCGAAGATACATAATGAATCTTTTTAAACTAGATACCACGAAAAGCGCGCTGCACGGGATTTGCGGACACTGTGTTACGTCCACTGGTCGATACATCTATTTAACTATTATTTACTTTTAAAGAGTACTGAATTATTTCGGCTCAATTAATATTACTTTATTGAATACATATTTAGCTGATGTAGAGTTTCTGTTACAATCTGAAAATAATAATATGTATATGTTCATACATAACATATATATTGAGTAATTACTTTAACATGTTAGATTAGTATATATAGACAGGAATATCATATCATGTCAGCCACCACCTATACCATTGTTTTCAAATATATTAGTATTAGTATTATCGTTATTATTATTATTATTATTATTATTATTATTATTATTAATAACTGCAATGTGTAAGTAGTATACTTATACATTGAATAGACATCTACCCACTTCATTGCTAGATAGTTTGTATATATATATATATATAGTCGTTTTCTGATGTATACATGTTTTTGTTTTTCCAATGTGATGACTTGTCGCCATTCATATGTAAATGTATTTTGTAACATGTTGCTTATGCTGTTCATATATGTGAACCTAAGTGAAATAAAGAAGTTGAAGTTGAAGTTGAAGTTTAAAAAACCTGCATATTGTAAAATTAGAACATTTTTTAAATTATAATTTCAAACAGGTTATCGATTTTTGTTTCAGTAAAACATGTTTTTTTATTGTCGAAAATATACATTGTAAACTGACTAATAAAGGAATTAATGCATGACCATGAGGTAATAATAGTTCAATAAAACGTTTGATTAACAGTACTTTTGTCAATTTATATATGATTTGTATATAAGAGAGTGTGTGTGTGTAATGTTGTTCAAAGGTGTTAAGGAGTCCACGAGCCGCTCCGTCACGCTGACAATTACTTATCATAATCATAATAATCATAATCTTTATTGTTTCACTCAGGTTACAACATATATGAAATACATGAAATAACAACATGAGGCATAGTTCACAAAATATGATGTTATATAACGGGGTAGGGGTACATGGGATGTAGGCAGAAGAAGTAGCAGGTGAGGGAGAAGTGAGGCTAGGATTACATAGTTAGATGTAGAATACTAGAGCAGTTGCAATTCAGTATTATTACTTTGTGGCGATTATTATGCACTTGATGAATCAGTTTTAAGTGTGGTGCACATTTTAATACAATTCGATACAGAAACAAGTGAGTAGAATAGTCTATTTAAATTGCAATATTCCACACTGCAGAGAGAAAAACCAAGAAACGTGACAGAGGGTATAAGTTGTTCCTTTGTCAGTTTCTTTTCCTTTTTTTTATATTTTATATTATACAGGAATTCGTACTAAATGTAGCTCTTGCGAACTATAAAAGCTAATTTAAGGGGAGCGGGTGGTGTGAAATGCAAAAGTAAATAAATAAATAAATATTATTATATTACTATGAGGAAGAGAATACAAAGTGTTCCCTACTGAAAGTCCTTTCCAATGCGAAAACGAAAACAGGAAAGGAAACGTTCGTGGGAATCTTCGGGTTTGTAATAAAATGGCCGGGCCTTTCACCGTTGAAAGGCATACTGTTTATTATTTTGGAGACTAGGGTGGCCACAAGAAAATCGTTGGGGTGCTGAGATGTTGGCCAATCATACTGTTTGAATGCAATGAGATACGCCCTATTATTTAATTAGCAAATCACAATAAAGGAAATGAAAAATGAAATTAAATATGTTTAAACCAAATATAATTATTTCTCCATTATTTAATGAAGCATACTAACATTTTTTATTGGAATCGGTGAAAGTTAAATAATTTAACTTGCCAGAAGAAATATTAAATAAATATTTAATCATAATAGAAGTGTGTACTTTTTCTAGACGAAAACTATTGTGTATTCGCATGCGTTATACTTTTCTTGTTCATACTTAATGACGACAATATACATTTCGAAATATTTTATTTATAGTTGGAAATGCGTCATTTTTTTTAATTCGCGGCGTATTAGGTTGTTTTTGTTTGTTTGTTTTTTTGCATATTTGCAAATTATTATTATTAAATGTTTCAAAGACAATTTTCCTTTGCATACTCATATTAAGCTTTCTCGTCGCTTAATGGAATTAAGGCGGGACCACGTACTGACTAATAGACGATGATATTACACCACATATATTAAATGTTTAAAGCTGAAATAATACTGAATTAATGAATTGAGGGGCTTTTATAAATGCTTGAGAAATACCTAAGCGATCACATGAATAGGACACAAAGGCAAAAAGTGGTATGCCGACGGTTTTCAATACAATTTCATCTTCATGAGTTTATCTTATCTTCCACTTATAATTATGTTCCGTATCATATTAATTGATTAAAATATTTTTAATATTCAAATTCTCCAATATTGATTCTATATGAATTCTTATAAGAAGTAGTATTGTCTGCATGCGTAGCTTTTTATCATTCATATCTTCTATACCGTTTCGCCTGATTTCAATAACTAAACTTTTTATGAAATGCAATTCAACAAGTCATACCTACTCATTCTAACTTATTTGGTAGTTTTTTTTTATAAGAAAAAACAAAATTGCTCACGGTTTATGTAGGTAAAACGTAATTAAGTGGGAAATTAATGTACTTCAAATAAAATGCATTGTCATTCAATCATGTTTGGAAGAGTTAAACAGGGTTCAGTTGAACTATTTTACAAAATATTATGGAAGGTGGAAACAAAATATGTCCTCTTCAAATTATCTGGTAAAAAATTATCTTTATACTTAACTATGAAAAACATGTATATTGTATTTATTTGCACATATGGGTGAATTAAATAAACTATACGTAGGTCTTCCTATTCATAACGATGGGGGAAGCGAATGCGTGGCCTATATTTGCCAGTTGTTTAACCCATTTTTCGACAATAAAATCAAGACAGACAGACAAACAGATGTTTTTTATTGATTTAAACTTTACAAGTTTATCATCATATACAATAAAAGCACGATTTTCTGAAATCAAAGCTATTACCCGTTTAATATTATCAAGTAAATGTTTTAATGGTTCAAAATACAGGCAGGCCTGCCAAATCTCCGGTAAAATCTCCGGATTTTTCATTTACTGTCCGGATCTCCGGATTTTCTATCAAAAAAGTTGTGACATTAATTCAACCAAGTCTTCTAATCTAATTACAAAGTCCTCCCTAAAACAAACTACTTGTGTGTATGTTGAAGTAGGCTTATCTGTTATTTTCTATAACTATCGAACAATACAGAAAATATAATTGCATCAATAATTTAAATTTGCGCTTAAAAACAAATCAGTTCTAAAATCAAGTCGTGCGCTCAAATGTCCATTTCAAATTTTTCTTCGCACGCTTTAAATCTTCAATTTTAAAAATCTCAGGACTTTGTGTTCAAAAGATGTGCATTCCTTTTAAACCGAAATTAAGGTTTATATCATACCCTAGCAAACCCCGTTTTCGCTTCTTGGAGAACCTTGAGGAAACGAAGGCCTGGCCTATATTATAACAGATATTTCCACAATAAAAACATGTTTCAATTCATGTTTTACTGAAAACATGTGATTACCTGTTTAAAACTATCACTTAAATGATGATGTTTTTTTTTTATATATCTGATTAACGCATGAAAAAGGACACACAAGCAAGAAGTGGTTTATAAAAAGGACGCACGAGAGTTTTCAATAAGATTCATATATTAAAATTGCATTGTTCTTTCCTGTCTATGATTTGTTCATGGTTTCCTCTTCCTATGTCGAGGTTATGTGAAGACAATCTAAATATACCGAGAATTATTTTCATTGTTTTCTCTTCATCGACATCTAAATGCAAATCAAAGTCGTATTAAAAACGACAGCAACACGTTGATTACTGTTTGATCATGCACAATAGATCAACAATCAACAATAATTATCGTTTACAATGAGAGTTTGCGAAAAAATAATAATCTTTTTATTGTTTACGCGAATGTGTCCGTAACTGTTACTTTTTATGGACTTTGCAACATTTTTTACAGACCCTTTGTGTGTTCGCGTTATTTTTTAAAAATCAAATCTTGTTTGTAATTTAATGTTTCTGGTACCAAATTAACCGGGTAGGGTAGACCTTGTTTACTAAAAAAAGATACTTAAATTCTGTCCACTAGTTTTATTTTTATATGACTTTATATACCCTGGTCCAAAACTTTTTTTACCGAGTATATATCAGCGTGTGTTGCAGCTATCCTTTTGGAAGTGAATGCATACGCTTGATTTTTGTATATCTCGTCAAAGCTAGGCGCCCTGCCGTAGTTCGTCCGAAGGTTGTCTGTCCTAGGTAGTTCACAAATAGTTCTTTCTATATATAATTCTGCTTTGTGAACGTGAATCTCTTACGAGATCCCAAATTTCGAAAGTTGCCGTAGTGAGTTCAAATTATCTCACTTTAATATATTTACTGAATTCACAGTATCCCCAAGATCCGGCACCTTTCGTTGTTACTGTCTCAATATAGCTGTGTGTGGTTGAATGCTTAAATATGGCCCACTCATTTGAGCTATAATTGTATGTATGTATGCGTCTATATGTCAATTATGCTTCCAGACGAGTGGGTTATGATGTAGAGATACAGTTCATCAGCGTGTATTGCAGTTATCATTTTGGAAGTGAATGCATACGGTTGATTTCTGTATATCTCGTCATAGCTAGGCGCCCTGCCGTAGTTCGTCCGAAGGTTGTCTGTCCTAGGTAGTTCACAAATAGTTCTCCCTATAATATATATATGTATATATAACAATTTGCCGTGTCACGTCATTGTCGCAGTTTCACATACGGTCAAACGGACGTAATTTTTGTTATTTAGTTCGTTTTATTAAAGCTAAAACAGACATCACTGTTATAGAATAAAGAATTATCTTTCATCTAGTCTTTGAAATAGCCAGCTGTCTTAAATACTTTTCCCAAAACAAATAAATAAACTACGATATGTATACTAGGTTTTCTTACATTTGATCAATTCGCAAGAAGGTGCGTAACTTAGTAGATATGTCCTAAAAACACAAATGTTTCCATAGGGTATGTTATTTGTTACCTGGTTACATTGGACACAAAAGTATTGTTTGCATTAATAATTAATATTGTTTTAGGACATACCTTAGTTTGGGATAAATGGTTACACAGGGCTACACCAGTTACAAACTGGGTACAAGTGGATACAGCTAATAATATGAATAGATTTGAGGCAGAGCAATTTTGGGTACATGGTTACACAGGGCTACACTAGGTACAAATTGGGTACAAGTGGGTACAACTAATAATATTAATAGATTTGAGGCAGAGCAATTTTGGGTACATGGTTACACAGGGCTACACCAGGTACAAACTGTGTAAAAGTGTACAAGTGGATACAACTAATAATATTAATAGATTTGAGGAAAATCAATTTTAGATACATGGTTACACAGGCATACACCAGGTACAAACTGGGTACAAGTGGGTACAACTAATATAACTATTTTTAAAATTGTCCCGACTTCTAGTAGCTACCCAGATGAGAAAGGGTATAAAACCCATCCCCGAACCCTCCCGAACCCCGCACCGTCTACAGAAATCATAAAACTGTATAATTATTAAAATAGATGTTATTTGTTGATTATTTTAGTTTGATACATTGATATTATAAAATGTATTGTTAGAAAACAGCTGGTTGCTTAAATACATGCACTGGCGAACTAATTTACATTTTATCATTCTCACTCCCACTCCCATACGGCAACGAACCTTTAATATCCGAACCCCTACTTTTCGGTAGTGAGAATGTAAATATGTTTATTTGAAAATGGTTCCATATTTGTGTTTACACTTTCAAATAGA
This sequence comes from Cyrtodaria siliqua, assembly GCA_037043455.1. Taxonomy (NCBI): domain Eukaryota; kingdom Metazoa; phylum Mollusca; class Bivalvia; order Adapedonta; family Hiatellidae; genus Cyrtodaria; species Cyrtodaria siliqua. The sequence goes on from JAWPHD010008083.1 coordinate 101,645, forward strand.
CTGGAAGGTAGGGTTCGAATGTTTAGTTTTCGATATGGGAGTGGGTTTGTGGTTTTATACCCTTTGAGAATGATAAAATGTGAATTATTTTGCCAGTGCATGTATTCATAATTTTGATAGAGCATCATCAAAAAAACTGACCAATCAGTGAACAGAAATACGAACTAACCAATACATTCTGGTAGGTGATAAACTCGGTCTTTATCCTTGATGTTCAACCAAATTTACTGTTAAAATTAAGGTATCTACAGTGTGATTGTATTCAATATATGTATCTTTTAAAATCAAAATCTTCAAAATTATCATCTGTTTACTCTGCCAAAGATTTTTATTTTACTATAGAACCTAAGGATAAAAACCGAGTAACACAAGTTTTATCACCTACTGAAAATAAAATAAAACCTCAACATCTTTGCAATGCAAAATTATGAATTTAAGCAACCAATTGTTCTCTAACCCATACACCTGTATATCCATGTCTAACCATACATTGTTATAATATCAATGTATATAAACTGAAATAATCAACAACTAACAGTTATTTAAGTAATTATACAGTTTTATCATTTCAGTTCGGGTGGGTTCGGGAGTGGGTTTTATACCCTTTCAGAATGATGATAACGTTTCGGTCCAAAACAAGTTCGAATCCTAAACGTTGTGATCAGAGACAACATGCCAGATCTACATATTTTTGCGAAATATTTCCCTTAGAAGATATTGTTTATTTTAAATTGTGAATTATTCAATTTAGTTATGTGGTATTTAAAACCTTTATTTTATTGCTTTTAATTTCGACGAATAATTAGAAGGGTCGAACTGATAATAGACCGGAACGTACTGAATATACTGAATTGAGGAAATAAACTTTGTAATGTCTGTAAATGAAAATGAGACTGCTAAGAAAGCTTTTAACATTAGGGAAAGTGGTAAGTTTGAATTTAATATTCATATCTGTGTCTTTCCATTGTTAATAGATCCACCAGACACACTCATGCAGTGACACTTGATCATAAATGACATAATTTGATCAACAAGAACCCTGTACTTTTTTAAATGGGCTCATTATGAATTATTTGTCCATGATTTAGGGTGGATTCCAGTTACCATGTTAAATATCCCAAAACATTGATTGGGAACATGCAGGGGACAGTGATTCTCAGTCTTTGAATTAAAATGGTGGTGTCACCGTATCATGCTTCTCGGACCTTACCAGCCCTTTTTACGATTTTTGATATTTCATCTTGCTGTGTATTCCGAGCCTTCTCTGACCTTACCAGCCCTTTTTACGATTTTTGATATTTCTTGTCTGTGTACCTATAAAGCCGCAAAGAAAATAAAAAGGCTTTTAGGGTCAGAGAAGGCTCGGATTAGTGACGCACTAGCCCTAATTCTTATATACTCATTGAAAACCCAGGGATCACTCTAGGCCGCGATTCCGTGATATTCTCGCATTAAAATCTCAAAAATCGCAGGAAAAAAGACAAATGGAACAAATTGTTGCACCGAATTCGGGGAAATCCATTTTCGCCGTTTCGGATTGTAATGAAAATATATTTATTTACATTTCATTTAAATACTCAAGTAAATTTATTCAGATCCTTTTTTTCGCGATTAAAATATATAAAATGAGAAAATATGAAATTTATTCGAAAATCACATGAAAAAAATTAAAACGAGATAATGTCGGTAAACTTCTGGTTTGCTTTTGCTTCGCGAAAGCGGGGGTGTCAAAGAAAATCAATTGATTATGAATAAACATGGCCATTTTTATAAAAATTCATCAACTTCCAGTCATATCTGACCATTATCCCCCGATCTATAATGATTTGACGCGATTAACTATGTACGGGAGTGGTGCAAGCAATTATAAAACTGTATGTTGGCGTAAAAAGTTGACGTAAATTTAGACACTCTTTATTTCGAATGCTTTAACAACTTCTACTTTCAGTCTACTGGGAATGACCCAGAATGCAGGAAATCACATCTAAATTTCAAAAATGTTCTGTGGGTCATGCCGCCATACCCACCTAGCGGCCTCCAGCGCTAGGTGCGGTCGACGAACAACCACTTCTCGTTCGCAGTGTTTTTTTTATGTGTTTTGTGAATGCAGCCTGTGCTAGAAATTGTGAAATATTACAACAAAAGAAAAAGAAACTTTTTTCACTTTTTTTTCACAGTTTAATATCCCTTGGTTTTAAGTTTTGTTTTTGGTAAATACAGACTAGTTTTGACACCAGCTTATATTAAGACTAGTATCCTTACTGCCTGTTTTTTTGTTGTTGTTTTTTCTCCAGATTGTGAATTTTTTGGATATAATTGTGAAAAAAGTATACTTTTTGGCATTGTGAATGGGGCCGAATAACGGCATAAAAAAAACACTGGTTCGGCTTCGCATCCGAAACGTTTCATGAAAATGGTGAATGTCTCATTAAAATCAAGCAAATGGGACATTTTGTCTCGTTGAAATTCACTCCTAGGGTGATCCCTGAAAACCCATACATTTTCCTTTAGCCCGACTACATCAATTAAAAACAATTACTAGCCTGAATGACAGTTTACTAGCCCCGGGCTTCGGACGATTGGGTTAATTCGAAGACTGGATTCTCTCTTTCCATATGATGATTTATCACATAACGTCCCTAATGTTAGCAGTGTCAAACACCCATGTAATATTCTGTTGTATGACACACGTGTAATACAAGCTGGAACGATTTTGATTTGTTGAGTTGAATCTGTAACACTACACAGGTTTTATCAGTCAGGGCTCTAACCTTAAACAGTTACAAGTTTTATAACTGCAGGAAGTTATTACAATGCCAAATTTTTATCTCCCTTTGGTTTAGAGTAGCAGATACTTTTCCCTAATAACCATTTGTAACCTAAGGCAGTTACCAAGATCATTTGCTAATAAATCGAAATAGTTGCCAAATGTGCAGTGTTTATTTATGTGAATACTTATTATTAAGGATAAATACATCTTCATCAAGATCCAATTAGCTGTTGTTCACTAATTGTCATATTGGTGCCTACAAAATGATTTTTAATGAATTTTATTGCATAACAGTAGGTAACTTGAGAGGCTTTACACATTGGATTTTCATCGATGCACATAGAATTTTATTGCATGGTTGTAAAGTTGAATAATCACCCTACAGGGGAAAAAATTATATATATATATAGGGAAAATTCCTGTATAGAAGATAGAATGCATCTAAACTTGAATTATTTTGTGGTAGTAACTGCTTCTGGTTACTATCCCAGTTTTAGTTGTTTTTTTAATAACAGTCACAGGTTATGAAAAACGTAACTGTTTAAGGTTAGAGCTTTGACTGTTTATTGACTGAAACTATTTTATTTATTATAAAGTCATCTAGATCTAGGTCATAAACTTAGAAGCCCTATTTACCACAGCTTATATTAACTAATGAAAGTTATACAAATCAGTGTGCAATTTTGTTAAAGTCGTCATAAAATGCCTTTTGTAAAGAGATAAAACACAAACTCGTTGATACTCAACGTTGTGTGTGACGTGACGTTGCGACGTCACATAACTTTCTGCCTGATTTTATGACGTTTTGGCGCTAAAGTGTGTCTGAAGTCATGGCGGTTTTATGTTCATCTGGATTATTTTTTACTTATTTGATTGCAATGTTATATGATAAAAAGGATCTTAAACTCGTTCCCATTCCATATAAGATTATGTAACTCGTTATGAATTATTTTTAATTTTAATTCGCCAAAAGGCTCGTTAAAATTAAAATAATTCATAACTCGTTTCATAAATCTTAGGGTGACAGTGGGTGTTTTATTATTGTTTTAAAGTGACAGAGTGTAAATAGTGTATTTGTCATGTCGATCTGCTTAATTCTGCCAAGAAACAGGTGGCCTGAGATAAAACGTTTTCTCGGCAGTTACGTTCCTATCCCGTCAGGTGCACTTCTTTTGATGACGTCACTCCTCTTTTGATGACGTTAGGGTAGTTTTGAACGAAAAAAACACGAAAAAAGATATATTAAAATATTTTAAACGATCAACATGATAAATAGAATATCATGTTAGTGCCTGATCGTATCCAGTTTATCCGGTTCGGCACAAAAAAAATGAAGCCTCAGACTTCATTTTTTCTCAGCCTCACCTGATAAACTGGATAGGATCGGGCACTAACATGATATTGTCTTTATATATAGTCTTAATTAAACTTGGTGGTGGATATCCAATTTGTCATCGAGATTAACAAGAAGATAACGCAAAACATGGTATTGGGTGGAAGATAAATCCTAACTTAAGGGCCATAACCATCATGAAGCACCCCCTTTCAAACCAAGCCAACCACATACAATTATATGCACCATAAATGCATAAACTACGCCATTGTTGGAACTCATGTTTGATTGATTCATCAAATGGAATTATAACATAATCAGTATAAACAGTCTATTAAATCGTTTTAGAATTATTTTATTTTTAGAATTTTGTGATTCTTGGTTTCAAGAAACTCATTACTCTATGAGTGATGCAAACCCTCTATGAGTGATGCAAACCCTCTATGAGTGACGCAAACCGTCTTCATCTGTTTCTTACAGCAATTAAAAGGCTCAGTGAACAGTTCTGAGAACAGACTGAGTTGCATCATAATAGCATGTCGTGATGTCATAATAGCTTGACGTGATGTCATAATACCAGCGTGTGATGTAATGATAGAAGCAACCAAATGAAAATATGAATGAAGCATGCTGATTGGTTCAGTGATAAAAATTGGACCAATGAAACCAGTTAATTTAAAGCTCATTACATTCTCAGAACACACTGAGGTTTTACTGGAAGTTGAGCAATGAGGTTCTTGAAAACCAGAAACACAAAATTCTAATGATAAAATAATGCTAAAATGATTTAATAGACTGTTTATAATGAATGGGTTCAGACAATGGAACAGCGCACACACAAAAAGTCCAGACTGTATTGTGCAGGTGACACTGCTAACCTTAGGAGTGCACACACACAACATGTATATTGTTAATACCCTGATCTGTTTTATTATGTCTTGCTTATCTTTGTTACAGCACCATTTCACAGTAACTTGACAGATGTTGGCCTATACTCCTTTGGTGGTCTGTGTGCAGTGTCATTGATGCAGTTGTTTAATGAAGAATGTCATGAGTAAGATTATTAAATCATATTTATGCCCTCTTTATTAAAGAGTTGGAGGGCATAATCGGACTGTCCGTCCTATTTTCATATCCGATCTATAATTTCAATATCTTTAACATGTTTAAAGAAACTAACCTGCCAAATAACGGAAAAATTACACTACAAAACCGTTTATCAAAATTCTATATAGGTATTCAGGTATTCATGTCATATAATAATGTACATGTGCTGCTTAAGAGTATAGGTTTATTTATGGGTTATTAAAATACCGTGATTGAATATGTGTAAAATGAATTATGAGTTGGTAACTCTTAATTTGACGCTCCAGGTTATGATGGCCTGGCTGGTTAAAGCCGGTTATATTGTGTCAATAGAGATTGGATTCTCAAAATATTTATTAAGTTATTTAAACATGGCCCTTTGCAAGACCTTGCTCTTTTCCGTTTGACCGTCCATCCGGACGTTCTTACAAGAGTGACATTGTAAAGTACACTCTGTCTGGAATATATTTGAGAGGGAGTCAGTGTGAACATTGATTTTGGACAGTGAACACCTAAAATTTAACTTCTATATATATTAAAGTGCAATTCAACATAAGACTTGAGTTTGAAGATTGTTTTATTCCCCAAATTGCAAAGTGTGTAAGCTGTTTCTAACATTGTAGGGTAGTTCTTGCTTTGAGGGCTAAACCCAGCAATGAAATGTTTCAATTATGTTTAAAACCTCTATGAGATGGTTCTAGGAATTTAAAAGTTCTATTATTTTGTGGGGTAACAGTTTACAAATAAACCCCACAACATCCAAACATATGTACAATAACCCCATACATGCTGTCCGTCTGTCTGTCTGTTAAGTGTTACCTGACAACTGATTGTGGCTGATAATTTTCGAAATATAAGGTCTAGAGTGATGGAACTTTTCTTCACGTTGATCAAATGAATACTTCATTCTGATAAAGGCCCATAACAAGGCCCACTAATAAAAATTAACAAAGTTCAGACCACAAGTTCACTAACTGTGTCAGTTGTTTGATCACAAATATGAACTACGGATAGTCTTGTGGTCCTGTCCTTGATTTGTACATATACATTCTTGTATGTATTTAAGGCTTTATAAACTGTTCTTAGGAGTGATGCTATTTTGTACAAATATAATAATCATAGCAAAACAATTTATTGCTATTTCATCCCAGATCCCTATCATCTACATCCGGGCTACAAATTGTCCGGAGTGAAATCGTCAGACTCCCTGACATTGATCTTGTTATGATTTTATAAGCAGTGTAACCTGCATGCAGATTTTGTGATGTGTTATTTATTGAACTAGCTAAACATTACAAACAAGAATATCTCATTGATTTTTATATCTGATAATGGACAATTGTGATTAATTGCACAATGAACCCATTGTTGATTGACCTCGATCGCTTTCACGATAACCTTTTTTTTTGTTTAACACACAATTATTGAATACTATACATTATTTATATTTATTTCTAATATTTATGGTATATATAGTGGAAATGAACATACATATACTTTGAAGCTTTTTATATGATAAATATAATAATATATAGGTATACATTTAATATTTTCAGAGAATTTAAAAAGAAAGCCTTGGAGAAGATTCTTACTGATCTAGGACAACCCAAAAAGGTATTTTAGTGGGAGGGTGGTTAGTGAGAGTGTGGGTAGTGGGGAGGGGGGCATGGGATGGGGTTTGAGGAGGAGGAGAGAGGAGGGAATTTCATGCAGAGTTGCTAGCTTTAAGGGGTTTATTCAAATTAAACATCTTTAATTATTGAATATTGATAAGGAGAAGTTCACAAAGTATATCTCAGTTTGTCATACACGAAATGCTGATAAATATATCCCATCTTTTATCTCTGCTGGCCAAAGGCCAGAATAGTTTATGTAATGGCATGGTGTTGTCTGTTGTCTCTCCGTGAACTTTCATCTTGTTAACAGAACACAACTTTAGTCAAATGATTTGAGGGCTGGCGTGGTGCAGTCTGTAGCGCGGCGGATTTGTAACCGGAGGCCCCTGGTTCAATCCTCCGTGGTGCCACTGAGTTTCGTCGGTGTGTTCTTGGGCAAGACACTTTCCCTTAGCCTCGTCCGGTCGGATGGGGACGTAAACCGGGCGGCCCCGTGTATCGGTTTATCCTCCGAGCACGTAAAGAACCATAAGAATCTATTTGATAATAAGAGTAGGGCACGGTTCCCGGATTCCTATGTATCCTTCCCCTCTCTCTGGGGCGGCTGTAAGTAATCTATACTGTGTTGATGAGCCGTTAACAACATTCAAATTAGTCAAATGATTTCCAGTTACCACCAACTCATATTTTAAATTTTGTTTCAGTATGATCTCAGGTTAGTTCAACAATGAGCAAAATCCACACGTGTATTACAGAGCTATTTCCCTTGTCAAACATTGCATGTTTACACAATAAGATTACTTAATAAAACTCTTCTGATTTTATTGGAAGTATTACGGTGTTTCGTCCAATACAAATTTTCACCACAACATTGACTTGTACAATAAAAATCCATTTTGTACAGTTAACTGTATAATTACCTTATAATGATATAATATAATTATGTGTATGTTCATAACTGTAATAAATAAGTTCTATTCTATATAGACCAATGAATCCATGTTTGCCATCATGGAGGGGGAGATAATGGAGGATGGACATGCTTTTGTAGACACGCTGCTGCGGGAGGATGTACTTAAAGATACCAGACAACCCCTCCTGGTGGATATTATCACTCTGTCAATCAGTGAAGGTACGGTCAACTTACAATGTTCGTGACTGTCGTCCACCTGACATTGCTGGACGTGCACATAGGGATCACTGTGGTCATTAAACATCCCGTCTCCTTGTTGATGGAATGCTCTCATTTTGATTATGTTTGGGCACTTGACTCAGTTTCCTTCGGACTGATGAAATACAGGGTTGTCTTCCTTTACATTACGTGGTCCGAGTATTACCTTTCATACCCCATCCAACCTGTTCTCCAAAAAGTGAAAACGAGGTTGTCTGGGGTATGAAATAAAATCTTAATTTTGGCTTTAAAAGTGCATATTGTAAAATTAAAGCATTTAATAGGTAATTTTAAACAGGTTATCTCATTTTATTGCCAAAATATCCGTTAGAAAGTCCTGCTAATATAAGCTTTCCCATCACTAAATGGAATTAAGGCGGGACCACGTAATGTTTCATTGAGATTGTTTTCGGTAGCTCAATTGATAAGGCCTTAAGCTTTAGAGCTACAGAGCTGTGCCTCGCGTGGGTTCGCTTCCTGGTGGCGGCATGTCTGATGAGGAACTGCATCATTCATCTCATCTCCCTCTGACCCTGTGTGGTTCCCGGGCTCCCCGTTTGGTCAAGGGGCAAAAAATAGGGCCACTGCAGATCCCTTTGAATGGGTAGGCAGAAGGGTAGAATCCTCCCAACTCTGCAGTTCAGGGTGAGAAGGTTCTAGGCCCATTTTCCATATTTTATCTCGATGTACATGGAGGATGAGCCTGGCATGTTGATGTCTGTTAGGCGCCATATAACCTTTCATGTGTTGGTGCGCCTTAAAACCCAATTCAGTTCAATTCATCTCCCTCTGAGTTTTCTGTCTCAATATAATCTAATATGATTGTTGTCTTTTCTTCATGGAGAATTACCATGATTTGATGGGAGGCTGCGAGTTAAATAATGTATTAAAGATTGTAGCGTGTCTTTAATTTACGGATCTAGATTATAAACCGCAATCACACATTTTCACTTGATTAACAATTTACACTGAGATGTGAATGACAAGTCAATGTCTGTAGGTTAGTGTTATCAATAACAACTAGTTTATAATTGCCATTTCATTGTACATTTAACTAATATGTCACAATATTAAAGTAACAAAACTGCAAAATTGTACAACAAAACTAGATCTGTGAGATTTATCCCAGGTGCTGGTAATGTTATATGTATTTGTATATGTTTATTAACCACTTCAGTTTTACTGCCATACCATTAAAATACCCAGTGTGGGATTATTGTTGAGTTGGTAACTCATAAGTCAATTAAAAAAACAACAGACAGCTCAATGCGTAAATGTTGTATCTTGTTTTGTATTGATACATAGTTACACCAGCTTCGTGTTCACCACTCTCAATAAAGACATTTTGTGTAATTTAGATTTTAAATCTTTTATAAGCAGTATGTTCAAGACATATAGTCTGAATGTACATGTATACCCAGTTGCTGTTTGGCTTCCACACAGTTTAAAAATATAATTATAACCTATGAATTTTTTAGTTGCCGAGAGTGGGATAAATTGTCACCTGCATTTCACCTGCATTTGTTTATAATATATTTAGGTTGCTATGACTCCAGGATGAGAGTATTGATAAAGCATGTTGCTTGGCAACTGAGGGTCACATGGGATGAAGTTGAGGATATAGAGGGTGACCTGGCGGAAACTCTCGAATACAACATCTACATCCTGTCTGAGTAGGTTTTTAAAAAAAAATCAAAGCTAAGGATCTAGAATTTGTCATAAATTAATTCCTCAATAATGAGATAGTAAACATAATAATCTTTCTTTCGAAAGGTATGAACTAATTAAAGGGACTCACTGCAATCTTAATTACAATTAACACCTCGATTTATTAATCCTGTATCATTTTGACTTTTAAAATACTTGCATATAATTAAATAAAAAATTGTGGTTTCAATTGTCTTCGTTATTCTACCAAATTTTGAAATATAGTCTTGGTACAATTAAATATATAGTTAGTAATATATAAAAACAATTTGCATTGAAGTATTCTAATAAATATTATTATTGATTCAGTCAATGCAAGTTATGTAAGAAAATTAATTGGACGCTCTGCATTTTTAAAAAATTAAGATTGCCGTGTGTCTCTTTAAAGGGACACACGGCAATCTTGATTTTTTAAAAACTCACGGCGTCCCGTTAGTTTTTCGAAATAAATTGCATTTGTTCAATAATTAATATTAATTATAAGAATAGTATCAAGGAATTTATTTTTGAATATTTTTAAGTTTTGATATTATTGCACGAATAATATATTAAAACTTATAGTATAATAAGACGAAATAGTGAATACTTAAAATTTGATTTATTTAAATGTAACCAGGGTAAAAGTTAAAATGATACTGGATATATAAATCGAGACACCCATTTCGAACTTTCAAGATTGCCGTGTGTCCCTTTAAGTCAAGTTTGAATGGTTGGCAAAGTGGGCATTTTGGTGTCATGCTGTTTGGTTCCACAAATGACATGTTATCATACAAATGATAACACAATCATCATACAAATAACAATCATCATACAAATGATAACACAATCATCATACAAATGATAACACAATCATCATACAAATAACAATCATCATACAAATGATAACACAATCATCATACAAATAACAATCATCATACAAATGATAACACAATCATCATACAAATAACAATCATCATACAAATAACAATCATCATACAAATGATAATACAATCATCATACAAATAACAATCATCATACAAATGATTACAATCATCATACAAATAACAATCATCAAACAAATGATAACACAATCATCATACAAATGATAACACAATCATCATACAAATAGCAATCATCATACAAATGATAACACAATCATCATACAGATAACAATCATCATACAAATGATAACACAATCATCGTACAAATGATAACACAATCATCATACAAATGATAACAATCAGTTGTATCACAAAATAAGATGCTGGTTGATCATTCTGAGTTCAAGATTACTTTAATACATTATGTGTTACAGAACAAAGTTACTAACAACTAGTGTAAATGTAATGTACCAGCAACTAGTGTAACAGTCATGTACCAGCAGCTAGTGTAACAGTCATGTACCAGCAACTAGTGTAACAGTCATGTACCAGCAACTAGTGTAACGGTAATGTACCAGCAACTAGTGTAATGGTCATGTAGCAGCAACTAGTGTAACAGTCATGTACCAGCAACTAGTGTAACAGTCATGTACTGGCAACTAGTGTAACAGTCATGTACCAGCAACTAGTGCAACAGTCATGAACCAGCAACTAGTGTAACAGTCATGTACCAGCAACTAGTGTAACAGTCATGTACTGGCAACTAGTGTACAGGCATGTACCGGCAGCTAGTGTAACAGTAATGTATCGGCAGCTAGTGTAACAGTCATGTACCAGCAGCTAGTGTAACAGTAATGTACCGGCAGCTAGTGTAACAGTAATGTACCGGCAGCTAGTGTAACAGTCATGTACCGGCAACTAGTGAACAGGCATGTACCGGCAGCTAGTGTAACAGTAATGTACCAGCAGCTAGTGTAGCAGTAATGTACCAGCAGCTAGTGTAGCAGTCATGTACCAGCAACTAGTGTAGCAGTAATGTACCAGCAGCTAGTGTAACAGTCATGTACCAGCAACTAGTGTAACAGTCATGTACTGGCAACTAGTGTAACAGTCATGTACCAGCAACTAGTGCAACAGTCATGAACCAGCAACTAGTGCAACAGTCATGAACCAGCAACTAGTGGAACTGTCATGTACCAGCAGCTAGTGTAACAGGCATGTACCAGCAACTAGTGTAACAGTCATGTACCAGCAACTAGTGCAACAGTCATGAACCAGCAACTAGTGGAACTGTCATGTACCAGCAGCTAGTGTAACAGGCATGTACTAGCAACTAGTGCAACAGTAATGTACCGGCAGCTAGTGCAACAGTAATGTACCGGCAACTAGTGCAACAGTCATGTACCGGCAGCTAGTGTAACTGTCATGTACCGGCAACTAGTGTAACAGTAATGTACCGGCAGCTAGAGTAACAGTCATGTACCAGCAACTAGTGTAACAGTCATGTTCCAGCGAAGTATAATAGTAATTAATTTACTAAAGAGGTTTGAGTTGCCATTGTCTGTGTGAGTGTCGTTGTCTAGTGGTTAGCGTACGTGCCTTATGAACAAATAAATCGTTAGTTTGAGAATATCAAAAACAGAAGAGACTATTCACTGAAAGCATGGTAGTCACAGATGCCTCTGTATTCTCTCTGTGTCTGTATGAGCTGCTTAGAATGGAAAAATGTTCAGTATGTGGGAATGAACCGTTAAACAACAGTTTAATACAATATGCATACTTTACTTTACTAGTCCTGCAAAAAGGGAACAAAAGGAACGGTAAATAGCATGGTGTACTATGATTTATTGAGAAAAAAACATGTTCGTATTGTCAATTCTGTTGCTTATACCACCTTTTTAGCTTTAAGTAAAAATGCACACAATATTTGTGATGTTCAGTGAGTAAAACTACTTGAAATTACAATGGAAGCAGCCTTGGACAATTTACTTTGCCTAAATTATGTTATTATTTTTTATGCCCCCGAAAGGGTTTCGTGTCCGGATTGTACCTTCAAAACCCCTGCATGGATTTTTAATTAACTTGGCACAAGTGATCACCATAACAAGACGATGTGTCGCGCGTAAAACCCATGTCCGTACTTCAAAGGTCAAGGTCACACTTGCAGTTCATAGGTTGTTTGTCCGTCAGTCTGCAGTTCGTGTCCGGACTGTACCCCGGCATGGATTTTTAATTATCTTGGCAAAAGTGATCAGGTTATGGTGATCACTTGACCTTTAAGGTACGGACAGGTACGCAATTTCGTGTCCGGACCGTAACATCATCACCCCTATAGGGATTTTTAAGTATCTTGGCACAAGTGATCACCATAACAAGGCAATGTGTCGCGCGCAAAACCCAGGTCCGTACTTCAAAGGTCAAGGTCACACTTGCAGTTCATAGGTCAAAAACAGGTACGCATTTTTGTGTCCAGACCGTAATGTCACAACCCCTGCAGGGATTTTCAAATAACTTGGCACAAGTGATCACCATAACAAGACGATGTGTCGCGTGCAAAACCCAGGTTCGTACCTCAAAGGTCAAGGTTACACTTGCAGTTCATAGGTCAAAAACAAGCACGCAATTTCGTGTCCGGACCGTAAAGTCACAACCCGTGCAGGGATTTTTTAAATAACTTGGCACAAGTGATCACCATAACAAGACGAGGTGTCACTTGCAAAACCCAGGTCTTCAAAGTCAAGGTCACACTTGGAGGTCAAAAGTCAAATCGTGACGGTCAATAACTCTGGCATTCATGGACGGATTTTCAAATAACTTGGTACGTGCTCACCACAACAAGACGATATGTTGTTGACAAAATCCAGGTCTGTGGCCCCAAGATCAAGGTCACACTTAGAGGTCAATGGTCAGATCGTGTCCGGTCAATAACTTTTGCCTTGCCTGGACGGATTTTCAAATAACTTGGCACAAGTGCTCACACAACCAAACAACGTGTCACGCACAAAATCCAGGTCCATGGTTCCAAGGTCCAGGTCATACTTAGAGGTCAAAGGTCACTTCGGGAGCATTTGTCACTTACAGTGATATTTCTTGTTTACATGGGAATTCAGGTCTCATGAGAATAAGTCATCTCTCCTGATAGTTGTCTCTCAAGACATGTTTTACTCTACCTGTACTGCATGGGGAAATAAATGCTTTGATTAGTCTAGCTGCAGTAGTGGGAGGGGCTCTGAAATGTAGGAAACTGAATTGATTGGGGTAGCTACACTAGAGGGAGTGACTCTAAAATGTAGGTTTAGATACCTGGTACACTAGAGGGAGGGGCTCTGAAATGTAGAAAATTGAATTGATTGTTCTAGCTACAGTGGGTGGAAGGACTTAGAAATGTAGCAGATTGAATTGATTGGTCTAGCTACACAAACAATAGGGGCTCTGAAATGTAGGAAATTGAATTGATTGGTCTATTTACACTAAAATGAGTGGCTCTGAAATGTAGTAAATTTGAATTGATTGATCTAGCTACAGTAGGGAGAGGAACTCTGCAATATAGTAAATTTGAATTGATTGTGGGTAGATGCATTCGGTGGAGGGGCTCTGAAGTGTAGGCGATTTGAATTGTCAATGATTGATCTGACTGCAGTAAAGGTAGCATGATGACAGCATGGCAGTCTTTCAACACATGTTGCACTGTGTCTATAGTTTAATTTGCTTGTTTTAGTGATCGCAGTTATACTAATTGAATTTATATTCCAGTATTATGTTTTAGAGCAAATTTTCTTTTTATTACTTGACTTTGAATCTTTTATATTACAAAGATTTACAAATAAATGTACTTTGATGTTGTTTTGTTTATATAGGCACAACATATTGTATATTCTTAATAAAACACAATTATTGTAAACATAATGTGGATAATTTCACGGGTTTAATTTGATATTAATTAACAAAAAATATCAGGTAGTCAAGGAATCTTGTTTACCATTTTAAAGTGGATTTTTGGTAGATTATTGACAATAATTCACTCAAGGTTAACTTCTGCATCATACCATTAACAGGTTTCACAACTCTTACTGAGTGAAATATTACCAAAATACCTACCAAACGATCCAATGAAACGTTTTTTACATTGAATTATAAATTTTAATGAAATGTTCCAAGATCACATTAAATCATCCAGTGTTTTACATATTTATCTCTCACTTGTCATTGTTTTTTCATCTGTGGCTTGTAAAAATGTGTTATAAATCACGATATACCAATACACAAAATCCGGTGCAAAATATCATTTTAATTAGTGATTTTTTTCCATTAATTACATTACAATTGTTACATTAAAAGATTTATCACCATAGAAATTTCAACAATTGTAAACATTCTATATTCTTACAAGGTATCTTGTTTTTAGCTCGACTGATCAGAGATCAGCAGAGCTTATGCCGTGGTGCGGAGTCCGTCGTCCGTCCGTCTGTCTGTCCGTAAACTTTTATTTGTAGCGACTACTCCTCTGAAACTACTGGATGTTTATTCATGAAACTTTACAGAAATGTTGCCCATGAAGTCTAGTTGATCCTAGCGAAAATTCATGTTGATGTGAAATCCAAGATGGCCACCAAAGCTAAAAATAGATTTTTAAAATACAAGTTTGTAGCGACTACTTCTTGAAAACTATATGTGATATTGATATGGGACTTTTTCTAAAATGATCAGCATGACATGATGTTGGTCCTTGTCAAAAATCGTTTTGATTCGACTTTAAACATGGCTGCCAGCGGCCATCTTTGTTTACATAGAGTTATATAGTAAAAATTTGTAGCGACTACCGTATTTTACCTTGTATAGTACGCAGTTTTTTTACCACTTTTACGGTTTCCGAAAGTGGGGTGCGTACAATATAAGGTAAAAATAAAAAGAACTTTTTTTTTTCTTGCAGAAAATCGATGTCTGGGAAGAAAAACCTTGACGACGAACAGACATCGAGACAGACAATTGTGAATACCGATAATACACAATTTTTTCGTAATTTACTCGCTTCATATAAGTAATATATTGACTTAATTCGAATTATAAATGAATGAAGTGTATTATGATGCTTGTTTTTGTATAAATGTTTGTAGTAAAACTTCAATAAATTGTGTGAAAAATCGTCCCTCAATTTGTTGTTTATATCGCGTGACGTAATATCACGTGACTTCCAGCTGTTTAGACTTTAGACTGGTACATGTAGTATTGTTACAGTTCTATTCTATTCTAATATTTATAGGATTTTATTTAATATTTTATAAAAAATTAATGAAGTTTTTGCTTTATTTTGAAAGACATATATTTTAGACGGTGTAGAAAGGCAGATCACCCTACTTTGAAATGGCAATTAATCAATAATGCTTGTGAAAACAGGCTTACCGGTACACATTTGATGATTGATAATTGGGCCAAACAACATCGCACCTCGGCTGCAGTATAGACACACTTTAAACACGAGTAGAGTGGGTTATTCTGTTTCTATAATCCTTTGAAGTTGCCACAAGTAGCGACTATTTCTGAGGATGCACTTTGACACGTTGTGTGACCTTTACCAGATTTAGCCACGGGGTACAGGTAACTGATCACGCGTTACACTTATGATTTCACTTATGATAAGCACTGGTTCCCGTGAATACACAATGTTAGTATAATCGGCGTAATGGATTGCAGTAACCAACGACTTTGTTTGTTTTAGGTCTGTGGTTTTAGTAGATGTAATTATCGGATTACGGACAATTATCTGCGGCATTATAATCGGCTCTTTGGTGAGTTTATGAGATGATACAAGATCCCTGAAGATTGGCAATTAATGATTGAAGTAATTATATTGTTCCGGTGTTGTTTTCTTTTGTACGCTAATTTTCGCGATCGTGATTTTTTTTATTTTCGTCGAATGGTTCATCTAGGAAAACTAATATTTTGATGCGTAGTATACATGGAAACAACTTTTTTACCCCAGTTTTGACCTCCGAGAAGGGGGTGCGTATTATACACGGGTGCGTAATATACAAGGTAAAATACGGTACTCCTCTGAAACTACTTGGCAGATTTTCATGAAACTTTACAAGAATGTTGCTCTTGATGTGTAATTGATCCTAGCAAAATTTCAGATCGACCAGAAATTCAAGATGGCTGCCACAGCTAAAAATAGATTCTTAAAAAATAAGTTTGTAGCGACTACTTTTTGAAAGGTATAAGTGATATTGATATGGGACTTTTTCTAAAATGATCAGCATGACATGATGTTGATCTGAGTTGAACATTATTTTGATTCGACGTTAAACATGGCTGCCAGTGGCCATCTTTGTTTACATAGAGTTATATAGTAAAAACTTGTAGCGACTACTCCTCTGAAACTACTTTACGGATGTTCATGAAACTTCACAGGAATGTTGCTCTTGATGTCTAGTTGATCCTAGAAAAATTTCAGGCTGGCCGGAAATTCAAAATGGCCGCAACGGCTAAAAATAGATTTAAAATAAATAAATTTGTAGCGACTACTTCTTGAAAACTGTAAGTGATATTGATATGGGACATTTTCTAAAATGATCAGCATGACATGATGTTGATCCTTGTCGAAATTTATTTCGATGCGACTTTAAACATGGCCGCTAGCGGCCATCTTCGTTTACATAGATTTATATACTAAAAACTTGTAGCGACTACTCCTCTGAAACTACTTGGCAAATTTTTATGAAACTTCACAGGAATGTTGCTCTTGATGTCTAATTGATCCCAGAATCTTTTTAGGTCAGCCGAAAATTAAGATGGCCGCCATGGCTAAAAACAGATTTTTAATAAATGGTTTTTAGCGACTACTTCTTGAAAACTGTGAGTGATATTGATATGGGACTTTTTCTAAAATGATCAGCATGACATGATGTTGATCCTTGTCGACAATTATTTTGAATCAAAATTAAACCTGGGCACCAGTGGCCATCTTTGTTTACATAGAGTTTGTATAGTAAAATTTGTAGTGACTACTCCTCTGAAACTACTAGACGGATTTTCATGAAACTTCACAGGAATGTTGCTCTTGATGTCTAGTTGATCCTTGCACAATTTTAGGTCGGCCGGAAATTCAAAAGGCCACCACGGTTAAACATAGATTTTTAAAAACAAGTTTGTAGCGACTACTTCTTGAAAACTATAAGTGATATTGATATGAGACTTTTTCTGAAATGATCAGCATGACAAGATGTTGATCCTTGTCTAAAATTATTTTGAAATCGACATTAAACGTGGCTGCCAGTGGCCATCTTTGTTTACCTAGAGTTATATAGTAAAAACTTCAACTACGACTACTCCTCTGAAACTACTTGACAGTTTTTATGAAACTTCACAGGAATGCTGACCTAGCTATCAAAATCTATCAGTAGGAATGCTGACCTAGCTATCAAAATCTATCAGTAGAGCTTCAAGGTCATTGACCTCTTGTTTTGGGGTTTTTTTTGTTTAATTTTGTTTAATTTTTTTTTTTAT